>JABGMY010001245.1:0-45584 GCA_014705525.1 Colletotrichum sp. HC292
GAAGGTGAAAAAAGGCTATGAGGAGAAAGCCTTTGAGTTAGCTACCGCCCAGCGCCAGATAGAGCTCCTCCAGGCCAGAGTCGACAATAGTAGTACGAGGAAGAGGAAGGCTGTTATGTTGGATCCAAACACGAAGTTCGCGACGATCAAAGAGGTGCGGCAAGCCCAGATTGACGCTGGCGATGCTGAGAGTGTGTCAGATGAATTCAGCGCATCGGAATCACCTAGTGAAACCGAAAGTTGCATTGTAGTGGCATCTAGATAATGTTGATAGTTAACTAAATAAAGTGGTGGTTGTCATGATGGTGATGTTTTTGCGTGATCGCAAAGTGGGGGTGATCGGAAAGTGGGTGCTTTGACTTACTACTTATCCAGTCTGAAAACAACACATGCTGCTAGCTACAGAAATCAACGAAGTATTTTCACCGCAGCACTCGTCCCTGTGATCCGCAATTTCGGAGAAAACAAGGCCTTCCTGAGCAGCCGATTGAACAGACGTCTTGAAAGATAAAGCCAAGTCGCTCTTGTTCTCGTTTACTCATCGCCGGGAACCGTTTCTACCAACTTTCCCTTCTTGGATGCAGTCTGCTCTATCTAAACACCTGTCTTCCTGGCCTGGTTTCGCAGGTATTCAAGGTGCATCTCCGTGACTGGGGACGGCAACTCGTCGACCATCTCCTCAACTTCTATTTGGACAGCAATCCAGAGGTCACAATTATCGTGACCCTCAACTTGCACGTTAGCCTCTTCGACTTGAATTAACTCCGATAGATCATGTGCACTTCCACGATATGAAGAAAAGGTGGCGCGTGGCAGAACGAACTCTTCCAAGTCCATTTCGCGAATGCGGCGAATAAGTCGGCCAAGAAAGAGGTCGTCGCAGTCCTCTTTTGTTATGAAGGCGGATCGATCATCGAAGTCAACTTCAAAGCAATGGCATTGACGTCTCTCTGCAATTTCTTCCATGCAGCGCCTCAATGTAAGGGCGTTCTGCATTGCTTGGCGGAGACAGTTAATTATCCTTTCTATGAGTTCTGCTCGCTTGATGGTCATGTTCTCTACAAACTTTGATCAGCCTTTGAATCACAAAAGAATGTTTCTGGTAGTGCGGTGGACAGGAATTCTGCCAGGGGGGCTCATACCAAGAATGCTGGAGGGCTCCAGGCATGAGATTGTGCTCAGGGGCACACCGTGGACATCAACAAGTTGACCGGCATCATCCACACGACAGTTCAACAAGATGTCTTTAATCATCTTGCAAAAGCTAGCTTCGCAGCCTAGCTCCCAGGCAATCCACAAATCGCGGTATTGGCCCGTAGTATTCTCAGAGTTATCGAGGGGCAAATTCTGAACCCATTTAGAAGCCCACGGTCGTAGAATGTGTGTCATATCGTACTTTTCTGTCACGATCAAGAGGTCAAAGAGCTCATCGCGTCCCAAAACCATCGGTATGGGCTGGTGAGGGCCATGAATGATTGCCAGGATGAGAAAGACGGGAGCCGCCCTGTCTTCAGGCAGTGCAACCTTCCACGTACCGTCACGATCTGAAGGAATAGATTCCACGAAACCGCCGAAGAACATAGCGTTGAAGACCTTGGACCATCGCGCAATAGTCCTCGAACAGACGACGAATTCGCGTCCGCCCTCGGAAAAGGCTTCACCCACCTTCAGAACCAAGTCGCCACGGGAGTCGAAGTAGAAGGACTCGCCACAAGAAAGGGACTTCATTGCATCCCCAAGACAGTCCCAGCTGGCACCCTTGAACGCCAAAGCCGCAGAGGGGGGCGAGATGAAGGCGGCATTGTCGTACATGGTGTGGCTAGCTGCCTCATCACCTGCAGCTGATGATGTTGTAGTGAGGATGCCGTTGTCGTCAAGGGTGTCTGTCGCTTCCGGCTGCGTTCCGTCAACCTGTAATCCTTCATCTCTGAGGCGGATCGATTCATAAGTAAGAAGCAGCCAAAGGCATTCGGATTGGAGGGCTGCGGTGGTTTCCCGTGCAGATAAATATTCGGCCATTGCATCCATCTGAGGAGATGCTGTGCAGCTCTTCTTTCTGTCGGCCATCTCGTGTTGACGATGTGAGGTTGATCCGCCGAAGACACAAGTTTCGATAATATCGGAAGCAAAATTTCTCCAAGGAGGCTTCGCGGGCAGCAGCTGCACTAAGATATACCCTCCTTAGGAAGGCAGGATGCTGAATCATCTAGATCATTCTCTCCTGGATCCCAAGCAGCTTACAAGAATACAGGTGCTACAAACTTGCTAACCTAGCAACGTGGACGATAATCATATCTCAAGACCATGAAATAATGTGATAGTTCAGATAAAAGGAAGCTTGCATTATGATGCCGGCTACTGGCTGCCTAAGCGCCATTGTTACCCTCCTTCATGGATTCCAACTCCTTCCAAAGCAACCTAGAAAGACATGAATGAATTCGTTAGCGCAACTTCAAAAAAGACTTCTTTGCCAATTCTCTCTTTTGGGCCAACAACCTTCTTTCTTCCGCAGAGTAGAGTCCGTCTCCGGTCTTCTCTCCCAGTCTTCCTCTTGAGATGTAGTTCTCCTCCAACCAGTCCGTGTACCCCGCCTTCTTCGGATCCACGACGCCCATATTCACCCTATTCCGCTCCACCTGCCAGACCGTATCCAGGCCGACCTCGTCCATCTTCTCGCAAGGTCCCTTTTCGGCGTGGAAGAAGTCTCGGAATAGCGCGTCAATGTCTCGGGGTGAGGCCAGCTCTGCCTGCAGAACACGTAGGGTGTCGGACTTGACTGCAGACCAGATGCGATTGAAGACAAAGCCCACGGACTCATGAGGTAAGGCAAGCGGGTTGAAGCCTACGCTCCGCATCTGCTCTTTCAAAAAGGGCATGAGGTCCTTGTCGGTGGCTCCACAGGTCATCAGCTCCACGTAGGTGTTGCGAGGAGGGAGATGGTAATGCGTGTTGAGGAGACGTTCCGGGCGGGAGATCAGCGTTCGCAGAGCCGATGTCGGCCATGTTGAGCTGTTGGAGGCAATGATGCAGTCTTCTGGCACGAGCGAGTCGACCTTTCCAAGCATCTCGCGCTTGATCTCGGGGTCTTCAGGCAGCGCTTCGATGACCATCCAGGGCTTGGCGCCGCAAGACTCCTCGAGAATAGTGCTTGTGGTGACGCGACCAGGATGTGACTCTCGGACCGCGCAAACAGTTGTCAGGGCGTCACCGACATAGACGACGGCAGACGAGAGCGCCTTCTCGTTGATGTCCTGCAAAATGACGGGCCGACCAGTTGAAGCCCACATTACGGCTAGTCGGCGGCCAAGGACCCCCGCGCCGAGAACCACCACGGGCCGAGAAGTGGGGTCCTTCGGAGGCGTCCATTTCGGGATCGGATGCTCTGTCTTCTCAGGAGAATGGCTTGAGTATGGGCGAGTTTGATGTTGAAATGAGGAGAAATTTGATTGTCGGCATTGAGTTGTAAGTCGGGCTTTCGGGAGGAGCGCTGCCGTCGCCGCCGGCAGAAGTCTGCCGATTGCTGCAGGCTTTGTGATGCTTCGGTTTATGAGTGCGCTTGTGGTGGGTTGAATGCGCCATAGCTGTTCGCATGTCTTTCTTGAAGCCATTGTCGGTGGTGCTGTTCTAGCGTCGAATTCCATTCCGGGGAAAAAGTGGCCATTTTATGTCAATGGCGAAGTTGTTGCGCTCGCCCGATGATGATGGCACTGTCGCCTGATGAGAGTGGTCTGGGGAGTGGCGTGATGTTGTCAGCCAACGCTGGGCTGACCATGATCGCCAAGTTCGGGTCTTCGCGGCTCGTGTTCCAATTGCATAACACAACTGAGGGGCCTTCCCCAGATCTCCCCGGAGAAGACTGGTCATCTGCCCGCTCTGTCGATGCGGTTCATCATCGCGCCCCGCTCGCTCCCCTCATCCGCTGCCCCATTCCCGGATGGCGCAACGTGAGGTTACACTTGGAACAGTGGATGAGGATATCGGATCTGCGCAGGACTACTATGCTTCCTGTCCAAACCGTTGATTCCCGATATTTATCGGCATTCATTTCTTTATTTCTAGACGACGCTAGCAGAGAAGTCTGCGTCATGTTTGTCAGGCACATCTACACTTCTCAGATTAACAGCCACAAACGCCACACTTGTGTCAGCCACGGCTACGTCCTTGATTGAGGAGTCTTCTCTGCTTGACGTAAAAGCCCGTCAAGGTGGAAGCTGTACTCGATCCCCTCATCAGGGTAAGTCCATGCTGCAAAAGCTAGAGTTTACTCTTGTTCGCATTGTCCTGGCTTTTCTGCAGTCGTGAGAAGAAGCCACAAAGTCTCCACCTGTGACGTGGTTCTGCCGATCTGCACAACACACCTCTATTGTTTGAGATATCGGCAAAAATCGTCAGCCTCCGATATGGTGTAATGGCTAACATTTGACGCTCTCACCGTCAAGCTCCGAGTTCGATTCTCGGTGTCGGAACAGTTTTTTGATCTTTCGCCCATCGTTCCCACGAATCTGTTCATGAGGTAGACGATGTTTTTGATTGCCCGACCGATGTCTCTCCCAGGCGCTGTGTGACATAACATCCACTTTGTTGCAGGTGGCTCGTGCGTGCTGTCGGCGCGCCGAAAAATCTCCGACAGGATGCAGCGTCTTTTTCCACCACGACGATACTGGAATGCCTCCTGAATCATCTACAGCCTGCGCGACGGAGTTGCACAACTGTTCCTGGACCGAAAACGCGCGAGTGGCTTCGAAAGGGGCTGCATAGGGCTCACAGATGTGTGGCATTCACGTCGTCGTCTCGCGCGATGACTTCCTGCCACTTCCCACAGAAACACGCACCTGTCTCTGCAACCGCGGGCCGGACCATCTTGGTGAAGTTCGCTCCCAAGTAGTACCCTCTGGCACCGACGCGCAACCCTTGCATCTGACCTTCACATCAACGGTGCTGGCTTTGCGTGGCGACCATGTCACTAAGCAACCGTTTCGCGACGCGTCGTCAGGCTCAGTGCTCTGCTGGAACGGTGAGGCCTGGAAGATTGGGGGCAAGCCTGTTGAAGGCAACGATGGCCAGGCGGTCTTCGCCCTGTTGGTAGCGGCCAGTAGCCGTGCCGCGGGCGAAGATGCAGTGCTGGACGCGCTGCGCACGGTAGAAGGGCCATTCGCGTTCGTCTATTACGACGCGTCGTCATCTCGGCTCTTCTTTGGCCGCGACCGCCTGGGCAGACGGTCATTGCTACTCAATCGGAAGGATGGACTGAGGCTGTCTAGCATCGCAGAGAGTACCTCGCCGGAGTGGTCAGAGGTCGAGGCGGATGGTATTTACGTGGTTGATCTCGCGTCGTTTGATAGCGATCCGAATGTTCCCTTGACACCTCGGCCTTGGTCTGATGAGCAGGAGGGTACGGTAAGTCATGGGTCACCGCGGGATGGGTCTCGTTTTGCTACTTACGATGATAGGTCCTCAACATTGGCGTCTTCAACACTACAATACCGCCATCAGACGTACCGCCGCTTACTGCGACCTCGTCATCGGTCCAGGCGCTACGAGATCAGCTGACTGAATCGCTAAAGCTGCGCGTCTTAAACGTACCGGAGCCGCCAGCCCATGATGCAGGAAACGACACGCGAATCTCCGTACTATTTTCAGGTGGTCTAGACTGCACAGTCCTAGCGCGCATGGCAAGTGATCTGTTACCGCCAGAGCAGGGCATCGACCTCATCAACGTTGCCTTCGAGAACCCCCGTCTCGCGTCAAAGGCGGAGAACTCTGCCGCCGGCGTCAACCTCTACGAGGCGTGTCCCGACAGAGTCACCGGCAGGAAGTCTTTTGCCGAGCTGACTGATGTCTGTCCGGAGCGCCGGTGGAGGTTCATTGCCGTACGTCCCTCTCTCTACCCTAGCGCTTCTGACCTAACTTGGAGCAGGTCGATGTCCCATACCAAGAAGTCCTCGCTCACCGGAGCCAAGTGATCTCCCTTATGTACCCCCACAACACCGAGATGGACCTCTCCATCGCCTACGCACTTCACTTCGCTGCCCGAGGTATCGGCAAGTCCCAAAGTCACCCCTCCGACAGCGCAGTCGACTACGCCACGCCAGCGAGAGTCCTCCTCTCCGGCCTCGGAGCAGATGAGCTTTTCGGTGGCTACGTTCGACATGCCACGGCATTCTCAAGGAGAGGCTACCCAGGCCTTCTGGATGAACTGAAGCTCGACGTTGGTCGCCTCGGCAAACGCAACCTGGGTCGCGACGATAGGGTCATGGCTCACTGGAGCCGCGAGGTGCGCTTCCCGTACCTGGACGAGGACCTTGTCGACTGGGCGATCGAGTGTCCAGTGTGGGAAAAGTGCGACTACGGGTGCGGTGAGGCGGAGGGAGAGATCGAGCCTGGTAAGAGAGTTCTGAGGCTTCTTGCGGAAGCACTCGGCATGGTCTCCGTTGCTCGGGAGAAGAAGAGAGCTGTAAGTCCCTCCCGAATGGAGAGCTGGCGGAGTCAAGTGGAAGGCTTACCGTTCGCCAGATCCAATTCGGTTCAAGAGCCGCCAAGATGGAAAGCGCAAAGACCAAGGGCACCACGCTCATCGCCCCGTGACATCGTACTTAGGTTGCAAGTGCATCCGAAAGCTGGCTGTGATGATCTACAGATACTTCCGAGCTGGTGGTCGCCGAAGCCATGCACCCGGCGCTGTGCGTTTCTGCATCGCAGTAACCCTTCGCCGGAGGGCATGTGCCTAGGCTTCACATACAAGGCCACCAGCAGTGACGCCGTAAAGGCAAGTCTGAGCCAGCATGGGTCGATGGAGGCTCACCTGATTTATATATAATGCAATCGAGGGGGACTCTCGCCAAGTACGCCCGAGTTGTGCCTATGTGTAGTACGAGCGAATCGCACAAATCTCCTTCATATGCCAATCCCAGCGTGACGCATGGTGTCCTAGATTCGGTGAAGCAGCCAGACCATGCATGCAGGCTTTCTTACGCAACCCCGGCCCTCTCAGCTTTCCACACCGACCATTCCTGCTGTACTCGATGCTCCTTGAACCCATCCATGGTATCGAATGTCAAGCCTCAGATGATGCCAGTCTTATTTGCTTGGTTCCTTAGATACTCAAAATGCTGTTCCGTGACCGGAGAAGGAGCTCTCTTTACTAATGCTTTCATCTTTTTTTGTACTGCTGGTAAGGGATCACAGGCCCTATGCTCCGAGGGAACATAAATGCTCATATTATCGATTAATCCCGAGAAGTGGTCTACACTTTGTTTGAAGTGAGGTTTTGGTTCTTTCATCAACGCCAAGTCTTCCCCTGTTATCCGGTTAACTTGCCTAACAAGCGAGCCGAATACCAAACCGCTACACATGGGTGATAGCATAGCTAAAGATGGCGGGTCCAACTGGATGATATTCCCAATATGTCTTCACCGAGGGCAAGCTGGTTTCCCGTCCGTAAATTTCAAGTTGTCTGCGCTGAAGGGGAATCGGCTTTTGCAGCTTGAACATGTGCGGCTATCCGGTTGAGCCACGCATCTATGTCTTGTGAGCGCAGTGTCGATCATGGCATAGATCCATGTTATCATCTGATCTATCATCTGGTGACGGGTTTTGGTAATGGCCTCTTGAAATCTGGTTAGATGATTCAGGTTAAATCCAAAGTATCTCGTCTCAACTAACCGAGAATTCCGGGTGGTTGTAGGTAGCTATACGTGCTCAGGACGACTCCTTCTTTACTAAGTAGGTCTCCGTCGTCGTTGACATAGGAGCTGAGAGTCAAGTCCTTCGCAAGCAGGCAAAAGGTGTATTCATATCCAAGTTCCCATGAGATCCAAAGAAGTAGCTCGTTGCCTGTGATCTGACTGATGTTCTTGTAAGGCGCATACCAGGTAGTGGCCCATGGGCGCATGATCTTGGTCATATCGTATTTCTCCGTCACGGCCAGCGTTTGGTACAGTTCGATTTGACTCAGTGATGTCGGTACATGCTCGAAGCAGCCGTGGATAATGCTTAGGACAAGGAACATGGATGAAGGAAGATCCTCGGGTAGGCTGACGCTCCAGGCATCGTCAGCCGGCCTTGACTCCGCGAAGCCACCGTAGAGCATGGTGCGGAACACTGGTGACCACCGAGAGAGTGTTCGGGAGCAGACGACGAAGTCGTAGGCGACCCCATCCTCACCGACTCTAAGGGTCAGGTCCCCAATCGGATCGAAGCTGAAGGCCTTTCCGCACTCAACCGTCGAGGTGGCGGGGTTGAGGCACTCCCAGAAGGCCTGGGGCACGGGCTCGGGTTTGTCTTCCTTGGCCATGTCTGCACTCATGCCGTCATTATCAGACATCGTTTCGTCTCTCGACATGTTTGCGGCTTCCCTGAGTTGTTGTACAATGTGTTCGAAGTCCGATTTGGGGGGAGGGGGGAAGCGGGGAAGTCTAGGTGAGGCAGTTCAGTTTCTGATTCACAATTGGTGGTGGTCCGTGAAGTGTTTGGCGTGGGGCGGGTTGCCGAATCGTGCTCGGTGTGGATTTGGCGGCCGGGAAGAGCACCGTACGTAAGCCAGGAGAATCAGAAGTTCCTGCGCTGTTGAGATTCACTGATTCCACAGACAAGTGGTATCTGGAATCCTTCGATGATTCCAAGACTTGAAAGGCTTTCCTGGTCGATGAGCGTTTTTCAATGGAGGTTTGAAAACAGTAACAAAGCATGAACTTCACCAGCAAACGGGCGACCGCCAGAGAAGTGGGTCAAGGCATGCATCAAGGCTTCATATACAAGGCCACCAGCAATGACGCCGTAAAGGTGAGTCTGAGCCAGCATGGTTGATCTCCGTATAAAGGTAAAATGGTATGCGAAGGGCCTATCATGCAGTGTCTGAGAATAGCATTAGAAAGAAGTGAATGAATATCGGAGTTCTTGTGTCTCGTACAGCCACAAAACCTTTCATTTCTTCGATTGCAATAGTTATCACAGCTGAAGGGCAAACAAAAGTCGTTTCAATGTCATCGGTATCAATAACCAATCAAGACTGGGTCAACGCAATTTTGATCGGGCTGACCAGAACGATGCAGTTTAATCTGTGTTCGGTCTCGGATATATAACATTTGCCTATGTGTCCATGAATCTGGAGCTCAGCGATCTCAATTTTGTCAACCTTCCATATCGTCCTTGCTGCCATCGCCACTTCAATCCCAATCCACCAAACTGATCGTACTGATACCCGCACATCATGCCTTAGATTCCGGTCTTCTTTGCCTGGTTCTCCAGGTATTGCGTGTGCGCATCTGTGACGGGGGCAGATATGCAGTCCAGCAGCTTTTGCATTTCATCCTTTAGCGCTGGCAGGGGATTGCACTCCTTGTGCTCTTCAGGGAGATCGATGGCCATTTCCCTCATGTTACTGATTAATACCTCGAGACTCAGTAGATACTCAGGCGTGGGTGTCATCAGGAAGGCCACCTCCTTCAGGCCAATACCTGCGACGCGCTTGGAAAGAGAGCCGAAGACTAAATCCCCACAGAGACTTTTTGACAGATGGAATTTCTTCGTCGTACTCCGAATGCGTTTGCATTTGCCGCACGATATTACAGCAAAATCCCCATGGCTGATAACGCTTCCACAGCCATCGCACTGAACACTTGGCTTCCCATTACACAAGGGAGCTGTGTGCAGTCTCTGGATCGTATTGTAGAGTAAGGCTGTGATCTTCCCCAACAGGTCTTTTCTACCTTGTGCGATGCTCTCTGAAAAAAAATCAGCCGGATGAAGAAGAGGTTGATTGGGTTATGTAAGGAAGCCGTACCAAGAAGTCCGGGAGGCTGCAGGTACGGTAGATCGCTCAGACGACGTAAAGTGAGTCTATCCGTCACAAGCTCGCCCTCGACGTTGATCGGCCGTTTGATTATCAAGCCTGTGGCAAGTCTGCAAAAGGTTCGACCGTGTCCAAGTTCCCAGGATGACCAAATGAGGGGGAAATTGTGATTACTTGTGATAAACTTGATCTGCTTATAGATCAGCTTATAGGGTTCGAACCAGGTTGAAGCCCATAGGTGCAGTATCTTGGCCATATCGTACTTTTCTGTGAAAACTAAAACTTCGTAAAGTTGGTCCTCACTGAGCGTCCGTGCCACATGCTGGAAATGACCGTGAATGATGCTCAAGACGAGGAAAATGGGTGAAGGGTTGTCGTCGGGGAGTTGAACATTCCAGGCGGCGCCGTCCGCAGGCTTAGATTCGGCGAAGCCGTTGAAGAGCATAGCCTGAAAGACGGGTGAACTGCGGCCGAGTGCGCGCGAACAGACGACAAACTCGTAAACAGCCTCATCTTTGCCCACTCTGAGAGCAGGTCGCCGCGCGTGTCGAAGTAGAATGCCTTCCCGCACTGGAGGGGCGACATCGCATCCTTGAGGCACTCCCAAGGGGGCAAAGGCAAAGCCTGGTTGGCGGCATGTTCGTCTCCGCCACCGCCTCGGCCTCCGTCAGCGGTATCGGCCATGATGACTCCGAGAGAGCACTGATGATGGGTTAGATGCGCACAGTTGACGATTGGAATGATAAAAGTGGGAAGATAGTGGAAAAATGAGACTGTTACTTACCTGGAGTGGGAGTGGGGCGGCCTTTATCCAGTCGTGCTCTGTTGAAAGCCATAGGCGGGTGTTTTCTGAAAAGACTGCAGAGTCAAGCTTGAAAGGTGAAGGGAAAAGAAGATTCAGGGGCTTTGAGAAGAAGGGGGGGCTTGTACTCTCAAAGCACTGTTGATTGTCCTCGACGGAAGGGAAGTACCGAAAAGGCGAAGACACGTCCCCGGCCCGACGCAGAGATTCCAAGACCTTATAGTCGAGAATTTTCAACGTGAGAATTCGTCGTGCAAGAAAACTTTTCTTCGGATTTTGGAGAGGAAGGAACGAACCAGCTGTCCAAGCCGCTGCCTGCAAGATGCCCTCCAGACCTTCGACCCCACACCCCACCACTCCAACTCTCACCTCCGATTCTCATCTTCGAATGCATCTTGGTTTTTACCTAGAGCCTCTCCCTGGATTTCCTCTCCCTCTTGCTTTATCAATAGCTTCGAGTCGACATCGGCCTTTATTGTCGCGTCCATCACCACATCCATCCTCGTCCTCACTACTGTTGAATTTGACCTACTGCATCCGTCTCTCAGGTTCTCTTTGCAACCAACCTACCTCCCGCAAGCAATCTTCGTCTTCGTGGCTAAGGCGAGTACGTCAAGATGTCCGCTAATGAGACGCCGTGGCACTGGCTCAAGGAATCCATGGAAGCGCCGGACGCCTTTGTTATGGACCCTCATGGCGACTTGCGCCTGCGAATCACCGCCGACGGCAGCAATGGCGATGAGAAAGACCACGATCAAGAGACCGCTTCGGAGACCGAAAGCAGCACGGTCAAGTCAACTGAAGAAAATCATCAGCTCCTCGTCTGCTCCAGGACACTGGCCCGATCCTCGTCCGTCTTCGACAAGATGCTTTTCGGTCCCTTCGCCGAGGGACAATGCGACAGCGACAGGACAATCGACCTCGACGATGCCATTGAGCCCATGTTCTTTGCGCTCTGTATTATGCATTGCCAATGGGCACGACTTCCGAGACGCCCTACCTTCGAGGAGCTTTTCGATCTGTTGGTCTTTACCAATAAGTACGATATGACGGCCATCATTCGTCCTTGGGTCAACAGGTGGATGCCTCAGTTCGAAAGGATCGGCGGATATAGCGACATGTCGAAAATGGCGTGGATTGCTTGGGAGATCGGTGCCGAGAAGATCTTTAGCAGGGCCATAAACAAGGCTGCACTTGAGAGTTGCGTCAATGAAGAAGGCGAGGTGTTGAATGCCGATGGCGAGTTGATGAAGACGAATGTCCATGCTGATTTAGCTGGCATCATCGGTGAGCGTCAAAGAAGGCATTCTGAAGACACGACTAACCAAAACGTTAGATCTGATTACCCAAAGCAGAAAAAAGGTCGTCTCCCGTGTTCTTGGTCCTCTGCAGCAGTACGCCAGGGACATTTTGGAAAATGGGGCGTGCTCCGTCATCAGCGGTGAATCCGAAGAAGTCGACAAGTGCGACATCACCATGATGGGCTCTATGGTCATTGGTCTCAGCACGGCGGGAATCGGTGCTGGCCCACTGGTCTCGGGGGGAGATCTTGTCTACTTGGGAACTGCCCGGGCACTGCTCTGCGCGCTCGGGGGAATGTACAATCCAACCTACAGTTTTCATCCTTGCGATCCCATTGGAGATGCTCGTGTCCTGGCACACAGCGTCGTTAATCTCGATCTAATGCCCTCGCCAGTCACTGAGAACCAGCGGGAGCGTCTGGAAAAGCGGGCCAGAATCAGTGGTTGGACCCGCGCGGACTGAGGCATCATGTCAGGGATGGGATCAAGAACAGCTGGATTGGTGGCAGAGAATGAGGAATACCGAGGAATCGTTCGTTCGATTGGATTGCCATCATGAATCTTGGGTGGCACTATAGTCTCGTTAGCTTGGGTTTGCATATTGCCAGCCATGAGCATCAGCTGAGGCAAACATGTGGAAAGCACAATGTACGAGTAATATCACGAACGTCTTCACCTCAACCCATCAGTCCCAATGATTACTCAAAACAATCCATGAAATTCCTATGCTATACTTCTGCAGCGTCTTCCGGCATTACTTCGTTCATGTCAAGCCACTCCATGGTAAACGCCGTCACAATCCTCGTCCAGTCCCTTACTGTCGGCATGTCCAGGTGCTCACCGTCGTCCTCCGACCTGTGCCATACATTGGGGAACGGCGACGGGATCATGTGGAGAATGTTGACGCCCTTCGCCATGAAGGGAACGTGATCATCACCAATGCCGCTACGTCCAAATCGCGCAGGGTCCTTTTCGGCGTCATTCAGGAACGGGATGGCGGGCTTGGTCTCCAGGATGCCGAGGTCGCGCATGCGCTTCTCCAGCTTGGCCATGCTCTTGTACGCCCAGTGAGTCGTCTGGAAGTACGACGGAACTTGCGGGTTGGCTGAGCCCAGGAGGTCGAGTAAAACGAAGATGCTGATCTGTTCAAGAGGGTTCTTGTAGTGAGACATGGCTGGGTTGTATGTCTTTTCCCACTCATCGGCCAAAGACCTGCTTCATGTCAGCCCATAACCTTTCATCCAGAGACCTCTTGAACTCACCTCGCACCGTACAACGAGTCGGTATCCGTCCACGCCTTGAACGCCTCCTCGCCGTCCAACAGCAGAATCTGCAGTCCCATGTCCTGGGGCACCGTTCCGCCATTCTCACCAAGCGCCACCATCTCATCGTACATCTGAGTGAGAAACGGGTCAACCGCCTTCGCAATGTGCATCAGCATCGCACACGGCGCCGCGCTGTCTGTCGCGCCAATGAAGCCCTCGGGCTCGATCTTGCTGTCATAGTGAGCCACGAGGGTGAACCAGTTGGCCTGTCCGAGCTTGTTCCACGGCGGCTGGCGGCGGAAGATGAGATTCTGAAAGGGGATCTGCTTGTCTCCCGTGGCGGGCGTCGTGCCCGTCGAGTTCTGCCACTCAATCGACCACTTGGGCAGCTCCTTTCTCCAGAAGTTGACAAAGTGCTCCTGGGTCTTGACCTGGCCGGGCGTGCCTGGGACACGCGGGATGAGGATGGGAGCGAGCAGCGGGCCGTTGTGGATGTCGAAGTCGGCCTCGTTGATTGTGATGTTGCGCAGGGCGGTGTCCGAGAGGTTCATATAGGCGCGGACAGAGGCGGCGAACAGGAGGTGCAGCAAGGCTGACAGCCAGAGATGGCCGCCTCCTCTCACCAAAGGGAGGCTGGCCATGGCGGGCTGTGATGGGGACAGCAGACGCGATGGGATCCTCCTCGGATTCTCATGAACTCATGCTGCGCCCTTCGATGAATAGGAAAGTGAGCCGATGTGTGCGCACGCGTGCGAGTTGGTGGTTCGTTTGATTGATGAGTCGTCAACGGAAGTACGATTTGGATGAGAGTCGTGGGGATGGGTTTTGAGATTCCGAAGAGGTGTCAACTTTTGGACGTTCCCCCGACCGAGGAAGGGATGGCCCAAAGAGGTTAGAGCGAAACTCTCCTGCAACGCACCTTCAAAGGACCCCTGGCTGGTGTTTTAGAACAGTGGGGTCTGAGCTGATTAGTAAGGTTGTTTGGAGGCAGGCAAGGCAGGGACCTGTTCCTCGGCCGTTCGGCGCACCTCCACCTGCCTCCAGTCGCCTCCACATCGGCCCGTCGCGCACGTGCCCTCGCGAGCGCGTTTCTGTCCAGCTGTCGCGACCAGGTCCGAAGCATTTGGCAGCTGTCAGCGATGTGTTTTCCGTTTGTTTTCATGTCATCATGCCAAGAACAGAAGACCCAAGATGGCAACAGCAATGGCGCTGCGCGCAGCATCGTGCCTTACTTTGGATGCGAACTAGCAATCGCGCGTCCCCCGAGCCTGCCAGTGGCCACACAGGAACGCGAACATCCCGAATCCCTCGCTAGCCTCTGACAACGGAAGTCGGCACGTGTGGAAGTTTATTTGGGTCCAAGGGGCTAAGGCCAAACGCCAGCCCACCTTCTTGACTCCTGTCAAAGGGAGCACGATCTTCACATCGACGCAGGGAGTCATGACAAACGCGCTGATTCAGTATCGTAGGTATCATATGCCATCAATTCTACATCAAACCCGTCAAAAACAATCCCTCGCTCTTTCTCGTCGTGATCAACATTAAACCCGAACTCTCCCAAACGTGGCCATGGACATCTCCATTTACTTCAAGCACCGCCGCCCGCCGGCTTCATGAACAAGCGTTCCCTCTTGCAGAGCAAACTGCTCACAAGAACCACCGCGCCAGCGACGATCACCAAGATGTACGGCAGGTTCAGAGCCTCGACGATAGCATCAAGGATCTCAGCCTGCATGTTCGGGGGCAATGTTTGCACAAAGTCTCCTCCGACACCAGCAATCGCAAGCTGGATTTGCTCCTCCGGGACGGTATCCGGAAGAATCTCCGTCAGCCGCTTCTCGGCCCTGTTCAGGAACACAGCATTGCCGACCGCTAGGGCAATATTGATACCGCTCGTCTGGGCCAGTGCCATCATCGACGACGCCACGGCCGCCTTGTCCTCTGGCACACTTGCTTGCGCGATGGAGAAGCCCGCCTGAGTAAACGTTCCGACACCGGTTCCGAGCATGGCCGAGGCTCCGTACACCCAGGCCGTGCTCGTACTCGGCTCGACGACATACATCAGCGCCGACGCAGCGACGACAATCGCTCCGCCGACCGTGAACCAGGGGAAGTACAGCCCGCCAGAGGGATGCGACAAGACGCCGCCCTGGAGAAGCGTGACGAACACCGCGAGGATGATGAAGGGAAGCAGACGCACGGCGGCGTCAATCGCACTGTCGCCGCGCGTGAACTGGAAGAAGACGGGGATGAAGTACACCGGCACGAAGATGGCACAGCCGCCCGAGGCAGTGATGCAGAACATCAGGATGATGGTGCGGTAGTACTTCCTTGACACGATCAGCTCGACGGGGAAGAGGCGACGTTCCTTGGTAGTACCGATGCAGTACGCCTGCTGGAGGCCGAAGACGATGAAGAGCACGCCGGCGACGACGAAGAGGGCGATCTCCTGGCCTGAGTCCCAGTCGTACATGACGCCGCCGAAGCTGATGCCCATGGTGAAGCAAATGATGGCGCCCAGCATGAGAGGAGCACCGACCCAGTCGATCTCCCTGAGACGTTGCCACAGGGAAGCACCAGGCTGGGGATCAGGAGAGGGAAGCATCCAGAGGTACACCGGTGCGGCGAGACCTCCGATGGGGAGGTTGATGTAGAAAGCCCATCTGCTCTTGTGTTAGTAGGTAAAGCTTGTCGTCAAGCAAGAGACTTACCGCCATGTCGCACCCGAGTCGGCAAACGCACCACCGACAACAGGTCCCAGCACAGTTCCCAAACCCCACGTCAACCCAATGGAAGCAAGATACGCAGGTCTCTCCTGGATCGTCGTCGTGGCCGCAATCAGCGTCATCACCCCGAGATACATGCCCACGCCACCAAGACCGCACAGCGCACGCCCAACAATGAGAGCATTCATCGTCGGCGCAGCACCACACACCGCGCTGCCCACCTCGAACACGACGACACTCCCGATGTACAGCCACTTGGGCTTGAGGTGCGAGTACAGCTGGCCGAAGAGCAAGTTCGTCGACGTGGCAGCCATGATGAAGGCGACGGCCAGCCACGCGATGTCCGTGATAGCATCGAACTGCAGCACGATCTGCGGCTGCACGTCCGCTACGACGGTGTTGTCGAGTGCAAAGAGGAAGGTCGAGGAGAGGATGGCGAAGACGACGATGATCCAGCGGATGCCGGTTACGGTGCGGACGGGCTCCGAGATGGTCTCTTTCGTGGCGCCGCGCTCTGTGTCGGTGTTGTCCCCTGAGACAGGGCCCTTGGTGGAGGCATTGTCGGCCTCTGCCTTCTCCAGAGGGCCGCCCGTGGGTGGACTACCGGGCTGCTTCTCGGTTTCGACGGCCATGATGTCGTTTTGAGGAGGGAAGAATGCAGAACTAGGGCCTTAGGAGCTTGGCTTGTCGTTTAGCTGGATCGAAGTGAACCGGGAGCCTGGGACACGGCGCGCCCATATATCACCTCCGTCGCCCACTATGAGGCCATCAGGCAAGCTGTCAGCCCAATCTCACGGCCTCGGAATGGGATCATCAGTATCGTAAGCTGCAGATTGTGCTTGGCTCGTCCACCCGGTCGTCCTCGGTCATTGCACCAACTCAGCTTCTGAGACGTGCCCATTCCGCCAGCTGGGCTCGAACAGCCTCGTCATTCCCAACCTATCGACGAAGAAGACCTCTCTGAACCTCATACGGCTGCCTCTTTCAAGCCTGTCCGGCATTTGCAGACTATGAAAGCCGCCTGGGGGCAACATCAAAGAATACCCATGCCATTCACATATCCGCCTCCAAAGACGGCCTGCCAAAGAGCCCATGCCTCCCGAGTGCCTCACCGCAAAGATACGAGAGCTGCATGAACTCATCCCACCACTTCAGCCGAATCCAAATCATATCTATCCCAAACCCGTCGCATTCGGCCCAACCACCCACCCGGTTGGCCGCCTTCTCCCAGAAACCCTTGACACAAATTCGCACCAGAGACCACCTTCAAACCTAACGCTGACAAACCTAACGCTGACGTCTTGCATCCCAGAAGCGCCACAAACGGTGACTCCCAATCCGCACGCACCAACCAGACGCATCATAAACAGCCCTACGGAGACTCCCTCCCTGGACGTGATATCGTGGTCCAATCGTGGCCGTTGAGGCTGAGATAAGCTCGAGCAAACGTGGACAGCACACCGACGCCATGGACCTCTATTGAGCCTCTATCACCGGCACCTTCGGGGTTTGTCATGATCTGCTGGACATTGACTGCGCATCCTGGTCCGATCTTCCCAATTCCCGTCCTCTACCGTCATCCACGTTCGCATCCGCCAAGACTCTCCGAAGCGCCAGCGGTCGGCCGTCAGCAAGCGCCGCATCAGATGAGATGCTCACCAGCTGTCAATATTGCAGCACGTCGATCTCTCCGAATCAGCCGCTGCTCTGGCCTAGACCGAAACGGGACGCACGTAATGTCAGACCAATCGCAGACATGCATACTGGCCCTCTGAATGCTTGACGCGGTAACATGCAATTGCTTCTTTCAACCGCGAACACATGACATGCGCGTGGTGCTGACCCGGAACAGCGGTCATTGGCTCGTAGCATCTGCTGGGTGTCAGGCTTGTACGACGTGACTTCTCTTGGGTGCTGCTGACATAGGCTATTGCATATCAGCCTGTTATCTGGAAGCCGGGCCTCATTTGCTCGGCCGTTCTGGTCAGTAAGAACATAATTCGATGATTCGATGCGCTTTACGCTTTGCGGCAGTGAAAGAATATCTGAAGAACCCTAGGTCCATCACTTCACCATGACTCTCAGCCACGTAAGTAAAGCAAAATCAAAACTTTTTGGTACTATGGACTATCTTCTGCCCGAAAATCCTTCGTGCTGCAATGATCCATCTCGCGATATGGCCATCTATGTGGCGCTATATCCTTCGCGTAGCAAATGTCCCCCATTTCCTCAAATGCAAGCAAATAGCAACGTCTCATGTGACGTCTCTGTAAGCAAATTCCGTAAGTTGAAGAAAACCGGCCTCGCTTTCAGGCATCGTCCTCCGTCTTGAAGATCACCGAGACATTCTGAGCACCGAATTGCTTTCCATCATGAAGAACGGCGAAGTCGACGCTGTTTCCAGAGCAAGTCATCTCGACACTGAACTCCAGCCGGCCAAGCATCTTGCCCGTGGGGCTTGTGTAGCGCTTCAGAGACTTGAAGTCGATCTTCTTGGACCAGGTGATGGTGCAAAGCTCTTGGACATCCTGGTTGCAGGTCTTGGGGGCAGGCCACGCAGATGTGGCATAGATAGTCTCTGAGACATTCTTCGGAGTCGACTCTAGCAGGCGGTAGTACTCCTTGCGAACCGGATCGGCAGTTGAAACATCAGTGCCCTGCACGTTGGAGTTAGTAAAACGTTTCCATGTCAGCATTATCTAAAACCGTACCTGCTCGAGGAACCACTCCATCTGGTTTTGCGCCTTCCACTTGCGCTCACTGGTGCACCAGTACTTGTCCTTGGGATCGTGAGTAGAAAAGTCGAAGGGCATACAGTAAGTGACACCATAGCTTCTGCGAGAGATTCTTGAAGTGATTCCCACCGAAAGACCGGGTGCAAGATTGCGAGCGGTCAAGCCGCTAATGACTGCACCACGGCTGATGGCGCTCCAACTAGCTTTGTGTTAGTAAAGAAAGATCTCGTGGGCTGCTTTTCCTTACGGCTTGTTGCCCGATCCTTGAAGAATCTCAATTCCCTTGCCGATGATGGCCTGAAGACGCGTCCGAAGGTAAACGCATCGACCAAAGCCTCCGACCAAGATGATTTTCTACAGTTCATGTTAGCAGCCAGCCTCCAGCAAATTTGGGAGCAGCCCATACCTTGGGCTTCTTATCCGTCTTCTTTAGGACTACAGCAATCTGCTTCTTGACAAGCTCTGCAGTCTGATCGATGACAGGGTCGAAGACCGTAAGGAGGTTATCGCGGTCGAGAACGAGATTCTTCTTGCGCTTCACTCCACGCTGAGAGGTACCCGGAGCGCGACACTCAGAAGGCAGACCAAAAGAGAAGTCATCATTCTGACCATAGAATCCTGTCTTGATTCCATTCTCCCAATCATCGTTGAGAAGCTTCTTTGCCTCGTTCTTGGGGACATTGGCCCACGCTTCAGGGGTGACCTTTTTCTTGATAAGCTCGATGAATGCTTCATCAAGGAAGACACCTCCGCAAAGATCACCATCTCCTTCGACTGCCTCTCGAACCACGAAGGGATCCATACTGAGGATCTCATAGCTGATGAGGTCAACGGTACCGCCGCCAGCATCGCACACAATAATGTGATCACCGACCTAAGAGCTAACGTTAGACAGGAATACCAATAATATCAGAGAATTCCTCACAAAGATGTTGGGTCTTTTGCTTAAATCTCGAATGGTTGCAAGAGCAGCGGCCTCGGGCTCAGAGATGAAGGACAAAGTCGTGTTTCCAGCAGGGCGCTCCTTCAAGATGCCAGCGCTGTCAACAGCCCTCCGCATGCGCGCCTTGGCGTAGTCGGGCCAAATGGCTGGAATAGTGATGACGACTTGGAAGCGGCACATATCCACAAGATCCTGGCCAGCCGAGGTGATGATGCATTCGATTGCATGGTCCCAGAAGCGGGTGAGGTACGCGCTGATGACCTCAACCGGGTCCTTATTCTCGTCACCTACCATCTTGCGAGCTGCGGAAATCTGCGAAGAGTTCTTGACCTTCTTGGGGAGGTCCTTCTCGTCCACTAGCAACAACTTGAACCATCTCATAGGCTCTTGCTTCGCGTTCGGGGGAATGCCATAGCCCCAGGAAATGTTTCCCCGCTTACCGGGAAAGAGAATAGCAGAGGGTGCTTTCTCTTTATCGGAGTTGAGGTTCAGCTTAGATTCCCATTGACTGATTATCTCAATGTCGTTGGGCTCGCCCGAGTATGCCCAGCTCGCACCTGAGAAACTGCGTCAAGCGTCAGCTTGGGAATTGAGAATGAGATCTTGCTGTGAAACTCACGTGGTTCCGAAGTCGATTCCAACGATAATGACATGCTTGTCATCATCTGAGTTGTTCGCCATCTTGGCAATTGTGCTAAGTATTGAGATGTGCGGTCAGCTAAAAGCGCGAGAAGATGGCATGTGAAGTTTGGCGTATGAGATGATTTCGGAACGAAGGAGACGTTGCATGAAACGAACAAGCACCTCAACCCCAACTTTAAAAAACCAAAAAGTGAAATGAACGAGTGTTAAGGCAGGACTTGAGGCTGTACTGAGTTTGTAGACTTACCTGAGGTTGTTCTTGTTTGTAGTCTTGAGGCGAGTAAGATAATTGTGAAAGACGTTAGGCGTTGTTGCGAGGATGGAAGAGTCAAGTTCAGGTGAGGATAAAAGGCAGGTTTAAATAATCAAGAGTAGGAAAAGATCAGTGGAGTTTGATAGGTATTGAGGCAGGAGCGGCTGGGCATCTGAAACCAAGTTGATCTGTGGAGACAGAAGCACCGGTGAGACGTTCCTGCCTTTTCTGCGATTTAGCAAGTCAGAGGTAGCAAGAGCTACCCTGTTGTGAGGTTTTCTGAGATAGGAAGGGAAAGAGCTACAGAAGGCAACTTCTAGATTTGGCTGGTTACGCGGTGCCCCGCACTCTTCAAGATAAATACCTTTCTTCTGCTCCCTTTCTCAATCTCTTCTCTTTCCCCTTCGCCAACCTCCCATCTTTCACAAACCCAACCCAACCCAACACACACCCAGCGCTTGGGTGACATCAAGACACCATGGATTCAAAGGTGAAGAAGGTAAGATTCAACATGGCCGTCGTTTTGAATCTGGAAACAAATTATTTGCTCATCATTTTATTCCAGGAAGAGCAGAGCTCAACTTCTTCTCTTGGCGAAATTCCATCTATTCCTCTCGAGGAAATTGCACGAGCAAAGAGTCTTCCCGCTCCTGCCATGGAGCCACCCGCAACCGTCATGGCCGACAAACCTTCCACGCATCAGCAATCCCATTCACAGCATTCGTTCGGCACGAAGAATCTCCCCGACATCATAAGAAAGAAGAACAAGACGATGCACAGACAGTGGAGGAAGATCAAGAAGCTCGAGAAGCAGCTTCAGCAGTGCAAAACGCCGCGCCCAGTACAGCAAGACGCGAATGTCATTCTCCTTCGAGCGGAGGTTGAGAAGCTGAGAAACGAGTTGCTCCTGAAGGAGATAAACTTTCAAAGCAACCAGGAATACATCGCATACCTTCAGACATCAATCACTCATTACCGTGGGCAATTCCACGAGGCCCAAGAAAAGCACCTCCAACAAACACAGACAGTTCAGCATCTAGAAGAGCAGCTCTCTCAAATGGAAGAGGGCTATCAAGGGGCGATGCAAAAGCTTCAAGCAGACATTTCAACTCTTCATAACAACAACAAGAAGCTCACGTCTCAGCTGATGGAAAAGAAGGCATCCATCGCAAAGGCCAAGTCACTCGCAAAGGCAGGCAAGGTCTCGGACGACGCGATCTTGAGTCTTTGGAAGAAGATGAAGTACAGCATCCATAACATTGCCTCCACGATCCTTACGGAGTGTCCTTCATGGGAGGAGATCGAAGCCAACATCAAAGCCCCAGGTTGCTTGCTCAGCATCTTGAGTAAACGTATTCATGGCTTTCTCCAAGACGAGGACACGAGATCCAGTGTTGTCGAGCTGCTCATCTGGGACATGCTCCTGCGAGAAGTCTTCAAGCCATTCTCGCAGACGCTCTCAGGCGTATGCTGGGGCGGTCTAGAGGGCGAATGCTTTTCTATCATGGTTAAGGGCATGGCAGGTAAGATAACCACTGCTGAGAGATCGCTCATACCATAAACTTGTAGCTAACACATTTTATTCCAGGCATTGCCTTGAAGAAGGACGCAGACGCTAAATCATTCTTCCAGTGGAAAGCTGAAGGCGGCAGAATGATTAACGATATAATTGGAGTCGACAAACAGAAGCTTGAGCAAATTGCCGACGACTATGCTACTGTCTTCTACCTCTCTGTGCCTCGAGACGGAGCTCACCAAAATACCGCTATGGGCAAGCTCTTCAAGAACCTTTACAAGGTCATCGAAGATGCACTGACTCTTCATGGCATCTTCATGGCATCGAAGGCACATTTCAAGCTAGACCGGCCCCACGCTCCGAGTCGTGGCCGCCTCACCCGTTTTGACTCTGACTGGATGGATGCCGAGTCTTGGGTCAAGGATCCCGTAGACAACCGGAGCTCCCTGAAGTTCCCCATTTCTCCGGGTCTTGTCAAGTACGGCACAGCGGATGGAGAACACTACGACCAGCAACTTCGATTGGTCAAGGCTCGTGTTGCCTGCAACTGAGAAACAATGGCTTGGAATTTTCTTTTCTTTCTTCGACATCCATTTGGAAGGATGTTCATTTTCTGCAAGGTTGCATATCATCCCACCAAGATTGGGACATAATTCTTCAGGGAAGTGCAGCAAGACAGCAACATAGCACTCGGCATCAGATAGCATCATAGACAATTGCAACTCACATATTCTTACATGTTGTGCTGCATTGCGAACGTCTCCGGACAAAAGGTCATGATTGTGCATTGAGCTTATTGCGAGGTGATTGAATGAAAACCTTCAATGCTCATGTCCGAAAACAACAGGCTCTGAGGCAAATACATATCAAGGTACACAAAGGTCCCTGCAGGTTGCCACGGGGTGACGAAGACGCCCTCGAGTCACGCCTGAAATTTGAGAAACTATCAAGGTCGCCCATTTTTGCTTCACTGCTATCTTGGTCTCGTCCATTTCCGAAAGCATGTCCACCGTATAGAAATTACCATGCCCTTGCACTTCAAAAATACCACCTGTGAAGATCTTCCAAAATCACATACGAACCCATCCATATCGCATCATTCTCCCCTCCGCCTAACACAGCCACCGCCCATCATGAACCCAACCACCATCGACCCCTCCTCTCCTTCCACGGAGCTTCTCAAGCAATACCTCTCCCTCACCACCCACCTCTCGCCCTCCTCTGCGACCCTCACACACGAATACCAAACCGACGACACCTCCAACACCGACGACGCCGCAGAAATAGGCGAAGGCTGCTGCGCCACAATCTACGCCCTCTCCCCCTCCTCCATCGCCAAAGTCGCGAAACCAAACAAGCAAAACGAGCTCTGGAACGATTTCGGCGCGCACTTGTCCATCTACGAGGCCATCTCCGCCACGCCCACTGCCACACTGGTGCCGAAGCCGGCGTACTACCTCCACGCGCAAGATGTAACCACCTGGCGCGCCTCGCAGCTCAAGAAGATACCCAGCCGCGAGCCGAACGACGTCCTTTGCGCCGAGCGCATCCCGCCCCTGCCGCGGATTATTCGAAAGTCCCTCGTCGGTGTATTCTGCCCGAAAGAACAAACGACGAAAGCGCTAGCAAACAAGAACAATGACGCTTGTCTGGTGAGATTATACCTCGGGCTGAGGCGGCCTCACAGCGTCCACACACAAGGCAACTTCTCCCTCCGGAATTTCGAGCTCACGCTCGACAAGATGGAGCTGCTGGGCATCGACGCGATGCAGTTTGTCGCGCCTATAGCGGAGGCCTTGGCGGTGGTGCACTGGAAGGCGGGGAGTGACGGGCGCGATGTCGAGTTCGTGCTCGGCGGGCCGCCTCAGCGAAGGATATCTGCCGAGGGGTTTGGTATGCTCGATAGCAATATTCACACGCAGCGGGTCACGACGTGGAGGAAGGCTGGGGCGGTGGATGGGTGTGCGAGCCTGCTGCAGAGGAGCGTCCGCGTTTGGCTGTTGGACTTTAACCAGTGTTCTAGGATCAAGGCGGATGCGCAAGGGGTCAAGATGGCAGCGGACGCTTATTGGGATAATGACCCGTACTACCCACGGCCCACAAAGGATGACGACAATGACAGCACTGAGGGACACGCCTGGAAGGAATTCAAGAGGGTGTATTTGGCAAAGGGTATGGAGATACTTGGAGAGGGAGCTACGCAGCCGGAGGACTTCATTAGATCTCTTGAAGCCAAGGGACAGGAGAGACAGGTGGACTTGGTCATGGCTGGGCCTCCCAAGGCAACAAGCACTGAGCCAGGAAGCAACTCCAAGAAAAAGAAAGGCAGGGAGTATGTTGGTATCTAATCAGGATCAATCACCGCACGAAAACACAGAAAGATGACAAGGGAAAGGACGATGTCTACCGGCAAGAACACCGGACCCCCGGCATCACGAGCAGGCGGTGGCAAGCATCACCGGCGGTGGTCAAGCCAAGCACCGTCCGACCCCGGATTTCCACTCCCGACCCCCCACGCCGAGTCGGTGCCGGCCGACGATGTCCCACTGCGATGATAGGACCAGACCCCGGTCTCGCGCCATCGAAACGGCGCTTATCTCCGCTCGCGGCGTGCCTGGTCTCCCCCATCTTACTTACCCCAGCGGTTGTTCGCCTGTAGATCCATCGCGGATGGTCCCCTCACCAAGCGCGTCATAGAGTAGCCTGGCAATTGCCGAAAAATATCGTGGAAAATTTCTCTTCCCTCGTGCCAAAGACTTCATCCGAGACATGTGGTCGCGACCAAGCTGAGAGCGTCTTCTGCTTTGCAATCTTGAACTTGACCGTTGCCCGCCCAGACTCGAGATCGCGCAGTGCAATGACTTCGTCACCTGCTCTAGTCAATTAGCCCCCCCAACGGACTCCCGCGCGAGCGCTAACAAGCGGGAATTTCTCTCAAAGATAAGGGCCATTGAATACGTTCCCTTTTGCAAGAGTTTTCCTCGCGAAAGATTGTCTGAGGCGGCTCTCAAAGGATTCGTTCTGTCGTTGTTCTACGGCAGACAAACGACAAGATGTTGGAGAAGCGAAACTCTGCTGATGGCGGAGGTGGTGACACGGACAGGGACATGGTTGTGGCGTCCGCTACTGCGGCAGCACCCGCCAAAGAAGCTTTCAGCCCGCAGGATTCAGCCCTGAACTCTCCCCGGGATGGCTTCACAGACGAGAAGACGGAGAGGATACCGGACGGCGACATTGGGACGACGTCGCCGTCGTTGAGTTCAGACTGCGGCTCTCAGAGGATCGGAGATGGGAAGGGAGGGGACGGGGTCTGGGACCTCGCGGTGAGGGTGTTGACTTGGACACCAAAGAAGCTTCGATACGACCCGAACAACCCTCCGCAATTTTCGCTGGCGCATAACTTTTTGTATGCTGTGGTGAGTGTTGCGAAGGGCGCTAGAGGTGACGAAATGCTGATGGATGCAGGCGGCGACTTTTACCGTAGCGATTCTTTACTACAATCAACCAGTGTTGAATAAGGTTGCCGAGACATTCGACATCAGCTTTGAAAGGGCTTCGTCGGTTGCGACGCTGATGCAGGCTGGGTATGCCGCAGGCTTGCTCTTCATTTGCCCGCTCGGCGACATGGTACGGCGACGGCCGTTCATCTTGATCCTTATCTGGGTCACGGCGATGCTGGTGAGTCTTCCGTCGCAAATATCGAGACAAACCTGACAGTATCCAGTGGCTTGGCCTCTGCGTGACCAACTCCTTCGCCGTCTTCTCTGCGTTGTCTTTCCTCGTGGGGGTAACCACAGTCACGCCGCAGCTGATGCTCCCTCTCGTCGCGGATATGGCCCCTGCAAACCGCAAAGCAAGCTCTCTCTCCATCGTCACGTCGGGTCTGATGCTCGGCATGTTGATCGCGCGTCTACTCTCGGGCATTGTGGCCAACTTCACCTCGTGGCGCAACATCTACTGGTTCGCCTTCGGAACGCAGTACCTCCTCCTGATCCTGCTCTTCTTCTTCATGCCGGACTACCCGTCGACGAATCCCGACGGGCTAAACTACTTCAAGGCGCTGTGGACGATCGTGACCATGTTCTTTAGCTCGCCGATCCTGGTGCACGCCTGTCTGATTGGGTTCTGCATCAGCTCCATCTTCACATCTTTCTGGACGACGCTGACGTTCCTGCTGGCCTCGCCGCCGTACGAGTACCCCTCCTTAACGATCGGCCTCTTCTCGCTCATTGGTATTGCGGCGATTTGCGGTGGGCCGGTGTACGGGCGGCTCATCATGGACCGGTACGTGCCATTCATGTCTTCGGTGCTGGGACAAACGGTCATTCTGATCGGGTGCCTCGTTGGTGCGTTCACGAGCACAATCACCGTGGCGGGGCCAGTGCTCCAGGCGATCTGCATCGATATCGGCATCCAGACGGCGCAGACGGCGAACAGGACGGCCATCTACACCATCAACCCCAAGGCGAGGAACAGGGTCAACACGGCATACATGGTGTCGGTGTTCTGCGGTCAGTTGACAGGCACAGCGGTGGGGAACAGGCTGTATGCGCAAGGCGGATGGAGGTACAGCGGTGGCGCAACAAGTAAGTCTATCCTCTCGTTGTTGTCTTTTGTGGCGAACTCGGTTCTGACGTGGTACAGTTGGGTTCATCGGGCTGTCTCTGCTTGTGACCCTGTCGAAGGGCCCCCGGGAGAAGGGCTGGATCGGATGGAGCGGCGGGTTGAAGCTGCGCAAAGACGAGGCCCCGGCACCGAAGCCTGTCTCGCCCGAGGACGGACAAGGGGCGGAGAAAGCTGTTGGGGACGAGAAGGGAGCGGCGGTGACCGGGGCGGGCGGGGAGGAAAGCCGGCGATGACGAGCAGAAGGACGGTGAACGGTTTTCGGGGACCGGTGGAATGGCGTATGTATGCAGGTCGGAAGTGTTGTTGACGGGGCTAATGCAACCCCAGATGAAGAACGGCCGCCGTAACGCCATGACTCGAAAGTGGCCGTGTTGATGAATCTTTGATGACGGGTGTTTTTTGGTCCATTGGTGTGGTATTGTGCGTTTGGTTTTTTGCCTTCCCATTCTTCTTTCCCATTGTCTTTTTTGAGGCACCTCCTTCCATCTGCTTCCACCCTCACTCGCACCTACCTCTTCGCATCTTTGGCAGGTCCCGTGGCAACAGCAGGGTGCGGCACAGCGGCATGACCCCGGAAAGAGACCCGCCCAAACGCCTGCCAAGACCCATAGTGAGGCCTTCCAGGGTGTCCAGAGTGGCGGAGTCTGCCTGGCAGTGCCTGGAAATGTCACTGGGCGAATTGTCCAGACCCCTCAAGGCACCCAGACAGGCGGCACACTTCAAGCAACAGCCTTGAAGCATCGAAGCATGTCGCTGAAAGTCTCAACGAAACACGGCAAAGACGACCCCGCAAACAACGAAAACTGGAACAGCGCAGCACCTGGCAACCGAACCGCCAAATGAGGCCCACCAGAATCACGTTTCCGGGGTCTCTGTGGCTACTGGGTACCGACCGAATGGCGGATGCGACCCGACCCAACCACCCGCCAAAAAGCCAAGATCGGCAGCCCAAACGAGCGAATCTGCTGCACTGCGAAAATGGTCGACAAAAAAAAAACTGGTCTTGGCCCAGATCCCAAAGGACCGGGATGACACCTTGCCCTGCCTCTGGCCTTACCGATTGTGCCTCGCCTTGTCTGCCCGTCTCACTCTCACCGACACAATTTCAATTCACCTTCATCTCACTACATCGACATTGCCATTGAATTGACGTTTGTGCTGCCCTGAAACCGACGGCAAGAAAGCCATGTTGAGCTGTGTACCGTACGGCGCCAGCAACTCCCTCCAGCGCCCCTGATGGCTCGATACCAGGGCCTCGACTCGTCCGACCTGTTCCGCTTCGATACCCTCCAATTGCGCGATGAGATTCTGCTGATTGACGGGAGGGCCGCCTCCAAGGTTGAATACGATGAGTATGTCGTCTTCAAGAAGGACAGCAGCGTGCTCTCGGGTTTGACCCCCGACGATGAGGGCGGAAACGATGTTACTTTCAAGCTCAACCACGATGAAGAGAGGCCAGGCTACCAGATGCTAGACCTCGCTTTTCGCCGCGGCTGGGTAGTGGACCACAATGTGTGTCATCTAGTCTTTTTTGTGTGTCTTCATGAGATTCAACTGCTAATGTTCAAAAAGGGCGACTTTACCGAAGAGCCAGCTCGCGATCCCTCCCTGGTGCTAGACGGGCGTGTGAAAAGAGTGTCAGTGATGATAAGCGCCCGCGCTTTAAAACCACAGCTAACAATCACAGCATCTGCTTCCGCCACAACAAGTCTCTTGACCGCCGAGAAGACGGTCTCACAATGACACCCCAAGACATAGACGCTCTCAAGCTGCACCCAGCAACCCTCCAGTACTCCCGTCGCGTCACCAACGAATCTCGCTTCTGGTCCCTCGACCAGAACAAACTCAGTCTCATCCTCTCCTTTTCCAGCAACCCCAGGACACCCTACGACTTCATGTCCATGACCTATGACATCCGCAGCCGTACGACTACGCTGCTCGTCCGCCAGAGCTACCACCCTCGAATGCACAACCTCCAGAACCTCGACGAGTACGACCAACGCCTGGAGGCCTGCCGCGCCCATTGGGCCCACCCCTTCATCACCCCCGTCGTCCTCCTCCAGGTCCAATTCATGCGCACCGAGGAGGCCGTCATGGAGAACATCAACCACGTTAGGGCTCTCGAGTGGGAAGTCAGCAACATCGCCGGCTTCGAGGCCTTTGAGATGGAGCGCGAGCGGCGGTCCAAGCTAATCCGCCGATTGACGTTCTCCGCCAACAACGACAAGCAGCCGCCCATCGCCGGGCCGATGAGCATGGCCAACCTGATGAAGAGCGCGCATGACGTGTTGAAGGAGTCCATCAAGCTGCTGGACACGGTTCGCTGGATGGAGAGGGTGGTGAAGCTGATGCTGCTGACCGGCAACGAACTGGCGCAGCGCATGTCCACGGGAGAGCGCCTCAACATGCGCCTGCAGGACGTCAGCGCGAGGAATTTTGACGACGATGACCGCGACCGTCAAGACCAGCAGGGGCAAAACGATGAGCCTGCAACCGGGCCGCCATCACAGTCGTCTGCGAGCACCCGGCGAAAGTCATTACCGCCCACGTCCGACCCTATGGCCGACCCTTCGGCCGACCCTTTAGGAAACCACTGGCACGAAATCAGACAATACCTCGAGGGCCTCCAAAGAATGTGCATGGGCCTAGAGACAGACCGCCGCATGTCAGAGGCCCGTTGTCGAGCCCAGATCGATATCGTAAGTCGCGCCCTCCCATCTCGCCGGACCCCCTCTAAACATCCCCCAGATCTACTCCAAAATGGCCCAAGAAGACAACGTCCTCAACGCCCGCATGGCCGTCGCCTCCTCCCGCGACTCCTCCTCCATGAAAGCCCTCGCCGTCATCACCGCAATCTTCCTCCCGGGCGAGTTCCTCGGCACCCTCTTCGGCATGTCCATGTTCGACTGGCAGGCCTCGGGCGAGGACGCCGACTCCTCCACCAACTCCTCCACCGAGGGCTCCTCCACCAACCCAAAAGACCCGATTCCGGTGCTCAGCCACCTCTTCTGGGTCTACTGGGCCACCGTCATCCCGCTGACAGCCATCATCTTGTTTGCTTGGTGCGCGTGGTGGGTGAGCCAGGACCGCTACTTCCGCCGGCACCTGTCGCGCGAGCTGAGCGAGGAGCGCTACTGGACCGCCGACGGCAAGCCGCGCGAGCTGGAGCACTCCTTCTGGTGGGACTTCTTCTACCTGTCCGTGAGGAGGGACGAGAGGCCCGCGGCGACCGCGGATCCGTACGCAAGCCTAGACCTGTCGCCGAGTCTGAGCCAGGATAAGGATGAGTTGCGGTCGCCGAGGGAGATGACGGCGAGAAGGGGACAGATTTCGTTTATGAGGACGCAGAGCCTGCGCCAGCGGAATCATGTTGCTGTATGATGCTGGTGGTGGGCCATGTGTTTGCGTATTTAATGTTCTGCGTGGGAAGGCCATACTGAGCGTTTGTTTGGAGTTGAGGCTGCATTTGATAGATGTGACACGATGTTTACGCTTCTGTGCATGAAATAGAATTTTACGAATTTAGAAATACGCCATGATCATTTTGATGAGTGCTGCTCGCAAGGAGTTCCTGTGCGACACGGCGTTGGGCGTTGCATGGGGGTCATTGGCAACTACACAGTGTACCAGCGACCCCCACTTGTTTGGGGTACATAGGACAGAAATTTGGGCAAACTTTGCACCAAGCACGGTAGCTCAGGGGTAGAGCGCTGGGCTCATAACCCAGAGGTCCCTGGATCGAAACCAGGTCGTGCTATTGTTTTTGCAATTTTTGCCGACTTCCCGCAGTTTTTGCTCTCCAACTTCAGCTTGAATTTTGTGTGTTTATTGTTACTGTTCGTGATCTCTTGCAGTCATCACCTTTTTCTTTCCTAACATTTTTATCAGCAATCAATAAGTTCAACTCACTTACGACGTAAATTTCCTCATATTCTCTCTGGCAGACTTCCAATTGTATTACACTAACGTCAAAGGTAGGGTTTCCCATTGTCTGCGTCTCAGACCCGTAGGCCGAGTCTTGTTCAGACCACAAGGCCGTGTCCGTGTTTGATTTCTTTGCCTTTGATCTTCGCCTTGAATATCTTCCATTCGTATCTTTCACTCTTTCTGGGGAAACAATGGACTTGTATAAGATTACCCTGAAAGATCTAAGAGTCAGAACAAGAACAAGAACTTCAAAATAGATCGTACCTTACCATTTCTACTCGCTATTAAAGCGCACTTAAACGCCCAACGAAATTAAAATGTCAGACTACAACCCCAATCAACAAGACACCAGCACATCAACCCTCGTACTTTCAGACGACACAACTTCATCCGCATACTCAGACTCAGATACAGACACAGCCAACATGCCCGGCCCCGCAAATGACCCGAACCAAGGCTCACGCTTCACAAATCCTTCAGCTTTCCCCCTTCAGATCCCCGGGATGAGCCCCTTGGCATCGCCCATTCTCGCCGACATCTCTCCTATCACCTCCAGCGACGGGATCTATGAGCAGGATCTCGATGGGATGGACAAGGATGCCCGGGACATGCTCTTGGTAGACGCAGGCCGTCGCAAGTATGTCATTCCTGAATCATCAGACCCTTCGCAGGCTCCCGTCTTAGCTACGGTTTGGGACACCATCAGCAGAGACCAGCAGCCAGGTCCTGACCGCGAGGTCCTGTTCAGCGCCGAGCTGGAGTTCTGGATCCAGGTTCCTGGCGAGCAAGGCAAAGAACTCACTCGTCCACCCAGGAATTTTGTCAGAAGCGCTGATATCCCTGATGAATATTTGGAATCGTGCTACCTACAGTATCGCATTTGTAGGTACCTCCGAGACGAAGCAGACTTCTTCGCGTTATCAGAGTCCGCAGACAAAAAGACGAAGGCACTCTGGGAAGAATATAAACAACAGGTTCGTGATGGTATGCACACCTACACCGCGAGCGGCCACTGGGACGTCTTGGTGGAACCCAGAAAACGCCTGCCTCAAGAGAATGACAAAGAGTGGGAGAGATACAACAAGGACTGGATGCTCGTGCGCATCCAATCTCCTCTGATGCGGTTCTCCGAGGAAAACATCAAGTTTTTTGATGCCATCACAATCGCATTGAAGGATATGCCTGACCTCACCATCGGGCTAGACCATACACCTCGTCTGCGCGTCAGCCTGAAACCAATGTCCGACTTCACCCTGCCTGACCTCAAGAAGCTCCTCACTTTCCTCTGGTCTGTCTCCCCTCTGATCGACACCCTGCATGCAAAGTACTGCGGCCCCGGCTCCCTCATCGCTCCAGGCCTCGAGTTCACAGACGTCTTCAATTGCCTTCCTCATACTTGCTTAACCGATGCTGAGTGGCGAGCTCCCCGGGAAGAAACAGTCTTCACCCATGGGCCTCCCATCAAGACAACCGCCAAGATGTTCCAAACCCCTGACGTGATGCGCAGTTCTTCTTTCTCCAAGTATGCCCTCCTCGAAGTCGCAACCGCGGAAGACATCCAAAGCCTTATCAGAATGACCGAGGTCCTCATACAACACAAAGACGGCAAGGTCTACAGTCACCCTGGCGCGTACGACTTCTCCGGCCTCAGCAAATCCAAACGCAGTGACCAAAGAGTCCAGTTCGCGCAGCATGCCGGCACGATGGACTTCACCGCCATCTCAAATTGGATCCAGGTATGTCACGGCCTGGTCTCCTTCGCCATCAACGCCCCTCGCGACCGCATAGAGCACATCCTGTCCCTGAACTCGCCCGTTCAAGGCACACTCAACACGTATGGTGTATTTGAACTCCTCACAGATATCGACCTGTCCGCGCAAGCAAAATACTACCGCGCCCTTGGCCCGCACCACTTCGTCCCAGACCTCACCGCCCAGCAGCCCTGTTCCACCATCGACCTCGAAGAGCACTCCTGGCTCTCCCCTTACACCTTCGGCGTCGAGCTCGAGTTCCTCCTCCCATACGCCCTCGAAGTCCCCGACCGTCACGATAACCGCTGGACCTACACCCTCCCGTCCGACACTAACTCAGCCTTCATCTCCTCCACAATCTACGAGCACACCGCAGAACACCTCGCCTCCCTCCTCAACAGCAAAGGCCACTTCAGCGCAACCTACAACACCGTAAAACAACTCAGGGACGGCCCGCCCTATGTCCACTACGCCTCCCACCTCGCCGCCGTCTCCGCCGCCCGCGGCAAACCCGTCGACATAGTCCCGGGCACATCCCCCATGTACCAGCTCTGGCACGTCTCCCAGGACTCCAGCCTAACGAAGCATCTCGGCCCGATCCTGGGCTACTCCGGCGGCATATCCGGCTTCGAGATCTCCTCCCCGATCTTCCGCGACCGCGCCTCCGACTGCCGCCAGATCCTCGACGTGCTCTCCATCCTCCGCGCCGAGACGCGGCCGATGCAGGACGGCACTTGCGGCACGCACGTCCACGTCGGCTCCGTCCGCCCCTTCACCCTCACCGCCCTCAAGAAACTCGCCTGCCTCGCCTGGGTCGTTGATCCCATCCTCAGCACGCTCGTACACCCCGTCCGCGGCGCTGTGCACCACGCCGCGCCCCTCCGCACCGGATCCAATCTCGCCGCGAGCACGAGCCTGCGCAGCTACGAGGACCTCGTGATCGGCGGGGACGACAAGATGTTGGTCGTTGAGATTGATTCCCATCTCCCCATGCGCGGCCTCCCGAGCCGGCTACAGGACGAGTTTACGTGTATTTGGGGTGCTGGCGACCACAATAGGCTGACAGGTCTGCTGGCCGCTGCGAACGGCACGTTGCCGCCGCGCGGCAGCATCTCGTTTGACAAGATCAACTGCATGAATGGCAGTGCTACTCGGTACGAGGCATGGGATCCGGTTCTCGAGGGCACCGTCGAGTTTAGAGCGCTCGAGGGAACCCTCGACCCGGTGTTGGTCGCCCACTGGGCCCGGCTAGCGGTGGCTATTGTGTCTACGGCGGTGGAGGCACAGCCTGCTGAGTTTTTCAAGATCATGACCAGACTGCTCAAAGTGCGCAGGAACAGCAGAGAGCGACTGAAGTGCTTCCTTGAGGTTGTCGGCATGGGACATACGTACCCCTACTGGAAGGAATTGCCCGAGAAGAACAAGTCCCTGGCGCAACTGGTCGAGCAGTGGCATCCGAAGCATCGCTGGGTTGGCGATGAGCCAAACCTGGCGTGGATCGAGCGGAACGTGGTCGCTCTTCCTAAGCTCCCTAGAGATGCAGCTGACTGGGTGGAGAAGGCTTTTGACAACTGATTGCAGGAACAAAGAAGCGTAAGTTACACATGCAGATGCTGAGCTACGACATTATGCAGTAGCACCCCCCGCAATCCTACAAGGGCAAGGTCTTATGGACAAAGGCTCCCCAAGCAGCAGTATTTTAGATAAGGTTGGTATCACAGCGCGGACAAGCAAGCAGAAGTGTGATGAAATGTGCAATTGCAAAAAGGTATCTAGACTGTGTAGCCGTAAAATGTCCCACCCCTCGAGGTGATACCAATCACCATGTCAGGTTTTCCTCCCCAGATAGAAAATGATGAATGACCAGATCCCATGCGGTCTGTCTCCCAAACTCTGAACCATGTACGACTTGAGAAGAGAATTCAGATTTCCAGCCGGACGAGCTTAGAAGCTCCACTTAACGTCTCCAATCTTGCCAGCGCCGAGGTCGGCAAAGGCCTTGAAGACGGCAGGGCTGACGTCGATGTGGTCTTCAGCACAGCCCATGCACTTGTCGACGATGGTAGCAGTCTTAGTGATGCCGCCTCGGGAGATGGTGATGGTCTTGCCACAGTTGGGGTTGTTGTTGGGGTTGCCCCCAGCATCACCCATGGTAATGTAGGAGATGGCAACGATCATGTCGTTGTCGCCGTTGGTTCTGCCACAAGAGCCCAGGGAAGGGTTGAACCAATTCATGACACCGGCATAAGCGCCGCGGCGGTCAAGAGAGTTGCTCTCAGCGCTGCAAATATCCAGGTCAGAACAAGCCATTGAGGAAGACAAAGCGAGGAATACGTACGGCTGAATGTCAGCGTGAACGCGGCAGACAGTGTAGAGGAACCACTGCGACTCCGAGTTGCCGTTGACAGTAGAGGTGACGCATCCGATGCGGGTGGCCTTACCCGAGAGAAGCTGCTCTGTGGAGGAAATGAATTAGCAAAGAACGGACGCACTGGTGCGAAAAATAAATACCAGAGAGTCCAAGTTCCTTGGCAACATCTGTAACCTGCTGCTGGCCATCCGCGTTGAGCCAGTTCTTGGCGGATGAGGTGATGGGGCGAGTCATTTGGGCAGAGTTACGATCCTGAGTGCGAAACATGCTGAGAAGCTCGCCAGCACCGTTGCGCTCAGAGGCAGGTGCGTGCTCAAGCTCGTTGTCAGCAGTAAGGTTGCCGGACCAGAGGTGGGCATCCTGCTTGAGGGCATCGTCCTAGGCGAGGGGAGCTTGGCCGACCATCTGGCGGGCTTGGTTGATAAGAGCGAGGCCCTGGACCTCGTCGGTGCTCAGAGGGACAGCCTGGACCATGCCAAGAGTGGCAAGCCAAATAGCGCTGACAGTGATGATCGACTTGGGGAACATCTTGATGATGTGATTGAGTGGGTTTGGGGAAAGAGTGGATTTGTCAAAGAAAGATGGAACCTTGAAGTGACAGTGGAGGGAAAGATCGAAGGACTTGCAGAAGACTTGAGTGGCGATTTCGATGGAGAAGAAACTGTGAGGTTGGTGGGAGGGAGATGGGATTATATAGCCTGGCGGAGGAGGGTTGAGATGGTGGCAGAGATAGACGCAGGAAGGAATTCAGATACCTCTTCCTGCCGTTAGCAGCAAGTAACACACTAATTGAGGCCGTTTGAGCAAGGGCGGACTTACAGACAGGAAGAACAGGAGCAGGAACGTCCATCATATGCCTCTCGGAAGGAAGTCATATGCTTTCAGCCTTGTGGAGAAGGAGGGAGCTAGGAGACAGCTTGTTGCTTCTGGGCAGTCTGAACAAACACACATTTCCACGAACGTGACAAGCCACAACAAAGGAAAATAAGCAAGGATCAGTAAACCATCTCATGAAGTTAGCATAACGGAGGTTTCATCTGGCCACACAGTCCGTGGCACTTAGCGTTGTGAAAGTGCAGATACTCTCCTCATCCAATGCAAACCCTTGTCAGGAGTTGAGACCCTCCCAGCTGCTACGCCACACCAACATTGCTGATTTTTCTGGCTCTTGAAGAATATATTCCATCTGATGATCAAAATCACATAGTTGAAGGGCCAAAGTCGATTTTCAACTTTTGGCACTGGTTGGTGTGCTTGCCCCTTGCATCCATATCCATTCTCACCCCCTTGTGACACAACAGTGCAGAGTGCTGTGCAATCAGGCACATGGTCAGGACTGCACCAGCTTGAACCCTCGGTAGAAGGATAAAAATACCCCTCCTGACGAGTAGGTCTGGCCGAAAGAAGCTGCGCAAATGGCAGTGGCAATAACAGATGACATTTGAATAGTTAAGATCACGGCCTCTAGTGTTTCTGGATGAGGATCGGACTTGCGTCGACATTGACCACGACAGCTAATGGACTCCATCTCGCACAATAGCACTTTTCAAGCAATTTTAAGCCATTCGAATTTAGCTGGATACATCGAGAACATATTTACATGTCTCCGAAGCAAGCGCGGTAGTCAATTCGGTGTAGTTCGGTGGACACCGGTCAGCCAAGGTGGACTCGGTCAGCTCGGTGAGTAAGCTTCTGAGCTAAGCCACTTTGGGAGCTTAACGTTGGTCGGGAAGTGCCGACTTGATTTTTCTGACGCGCCTTGCTGTTCCCCGAGTACACTCCCAACGCGGTCCACATCCCACAGTCGGCGCTCACCTCCACGACTAGCCGCGGCGTGCAAGCATCGTCAGCCCCGTCCAATCGAGCATTGTCGCCAACGACACAGCGAACCACGATCGAAATCGCGCATGCGCATCGACTCTCGTTCAGCATCGTCCCGCCGCCCTTGACGTGTCCTTCCAACATCACCGCCCTGCGACGGCTTGCGATGACCCTTTGGGTCTCCTAGCATCACAACATGGACGTCCGATCAAAGCCCCAGGCGTTCCTGTCTACGTATGCGCCGCGTATGCGAAGCTACAACAACTCTCTCTTGACACCAGTCCTGCAAGCCGCGGGACCCTCTGCACCCCTCTCGCGAACGACAAAGCGCGGAACCACCATCATCAACTACGCCGAAGATGGATACGACGACATCGACGATGACGACGATGACAGCCGTCGCCGACCGACTGGCCTGCGCAGTTTGAGAAGAGAGGACACCGCCAACAGGCTGGATCTGTCTGATAAGGCTGGCAAGGATACAAACGAGCCTGTCGACGTACAAGGCATCTGGAGAGACTGGTTTGGCAAGGGGCGCCAGGTGCGAAGCGACCAACAAAACTCAGCGCAAGCCGACTTGCCCCTCACGCTGATTCCAATTCGCATCGAGCTGGACATTCCGGCATTCGTACCCCAAGTGCCATTCCCCTCAGCGCCTCACACTGTCGACACCAGCCTCCCTCAATACCGAACGCAGGAAATGACGCCGCCCTACCGACTGCGCGATAATTTCCTCTGGAATCTGCACGAGACTGTCATCACGACTGAGCAATTCGCGCAGACCTATGTGCAGGACTTGGATTTGCCGAACCGCCATAACACAATGCTTGAAATCGCCAAGCAGATTCGAACTCAGCTCGAAGAGTACGCTGGCGTCGCATTGCACCCACTGTTCCATGCGCAGTCGCAAAACCCCGGAAACAACGACGCGACCAAAGCAAGTTCTGTAGCCAACCACGAAGAGTCACCCACTCCTGCCACTGGCGCTGTCAGCCGCTCCGATACCCCTATGCAGAACGGCGGCTTGGGCACACCAGCCAGGGCCAAAGAAGCGACCTCAGCCCCAGATGTTACCGCACACGCCACCCCCATTCCCGTTGGCTCCGATGAGTACGACCATGACGATGCCTACCGATGCATCGTAACCCTGAACATCAATCTTCAGTCGACCCTCTACACCGACAAGTTTGAGTGGTCTTTGCTGCATCCTCCCGGCATGCCAGAAGCTTTCGCTGCCCAGACCTGCGAAGATCTCGGCTTGACTGGCGAGTGGGTTCCCGCCGTCACACATGCTGTCTACGAGGCAGTTCTCCGGCTCAAGAAGGAGGCTTGTGAAGCCGGCGGTCTTGTCATGGGATGGAATGGTCTCCGCGAATTTCCTAACGATGCTACGGCTGGAGCGGATGCCGGATGGCGTTACGACCCCGAGAATCTGGGTGACCCTTGGGAGCCCAAGGTCGAGTTCCTCAGTAAGGAGGAGATCGAAAAGCGTGAGGGCGACAGAGAGCGACAAATTAGACGACTCCGCCGTGAAACTGCCCGTTTCAGCTCAACGACTGGCTTGGTCGGCGGTGTGCCATTCTCTGGTTTCGGCAATGTGGTCGAGGCTGTAGAGGAGGAGCGTATGGGCAGAGGCGAGCGATCTAAGAAGAAGAGGCGATTCCGCAGTCTAAGCCCCTTGGGCAGGTCGGGCACGCCCGGCGGACGAGGAACTCCCGATGTTGGATCTGGTTATGGCGCTGGAAGCGGGTTGTCGGATCAGGAGCGGTTGTCTTGGAGATGCGCTCACTGCGCTCTCTGGGGCTCAAGTGTTTGGGCAGTACGACCTGGGCCCAATGGTCCAAGGGTAAGTCTCTCAGTTATTTACTCCATCTGATGTGCCCTTGCTAACTTTGAACAGTCATTGTGCCAAAACTGTGGCCTGCTTTTTGAGCGCGATGGGAAATTGCCTCGCCAAACCAAGAACATGCACCTTACTGTCATCAGAACAGCATAATATACAGATCGGTACTTATTTGAGGTGGCCTTCGAGTCGAATGGGAAAATACGGAGTTCCCGGCAGATGTCCTCCGACTCTTCAGGATCTCGGGCTGTGGGCCAATGTTTTGTGTGTATAAGAGACGAGGAAGACGGGTCTGGCAGGCGTTTCAGGGGTATTTGGGCCTCTGGCCAACAGGCAGTCAAGGAGTCCGGCTGCGAGCAGGGTTGCGAGATATTCCATCTGCTTTTGGGGTAATACATATCGATACACTGCCTCCTGGCAGATATGATAGTGTAGACTAGGTGTTCAAACCATTAAACACTTTGGTGAGCTCTCGACAATTCAGCGTCAGATCAACATCAAAAGACGAGGGCCCATCATGTACTATCACTTTTGCCATGATTCAATTATTGCGGATATCGCTTTTGCTCCAGTGCTCGGGGTCGGGGAGGTACGTACAGTGCATGTCACTGTGCATAGTCCGATCAACCGCAAAAGCGTACTGTGCCCACCTTCTTGTTGGCAGCGACGAGCACTGTCTCTCCATCACCACTCCCACCTTCACACGAACAACATCATCGAACCGGTCGACATGTGATGCTGAAATTATCTTCCACGGAACAGTGACATTTTTACGACGTTATTTCCGCCTCTTGATTACCAGCAGTTCGCGGCTCGCACTCACCCAAGTAAGCCTTCCTGGTTACAGCCGCCAATGCGACGTCGTGGCCAGAGGGAGCCAAATCGGGACGTGAAAACCACGGAGCCTCGACTTCAACCTCCGCAGTGAGAACGCGCGCTTTTCCTTTAGGGGAATGTCACCAGCTACGAATCCACCAGCATGAATTTTACCGGGTGTTTGGGCAGACCGCCGACCCCTCTGCCCGTGACGGCTGGAGCTTTCGGGCGGTACCTGAGAGGGATTGACGCCTGGGTGCTGCGTGGCTACGCATTCTTCACGTCAAGATCCGAGTTGGTTGGTGGGGGCCCGCCTCTCGCTTCTGCGGCGATGCCGTGAGATTCAGGAGGAGAACATGCGCAGAGTCAAGTGACTCCATGTTGTTGACTGCGGTCGGATGTTTGCTCTGGCGTTGAAGACATCTGGAAGCTGACGGTCGCCCAGCCGAGGATTATGGCTGAGCCCGTCCGTCGGCCCATTCTGCCCCTACGCGCAGCTCGAGCATCGCCCGAGGCGCCAGATGCCAATCTTGGCTGCCCTTTCGAAGCAGACGAACATCAACTTTCGCGCTCCTCGTTGCCGTCCAGACCGGTCCTGTCCCGCTGTTCGCGGCGCTTTGCTGTCCGCAGCTTCAGTTCGGTCCAGTGTACTGCTCACGATAAGGCTTTCGCCCAGTCACAATGCCCTCTGGGTGACGCGGTATGGGCTCCGTCACTCTTCGCTTAAGCGCTGCGTCGATATTGCCAACCACACGCATTCTCAGCCATGGGTGCCAGCTGTCGCATCCCGCTCATTTACGGCTTCGTCTCGACACTCGCCTATCATCACGACCGGCTGCTGCCGACGGGGGCAAGGTTTCACGTACCTGGCTTCAATATGAAGACGCCGACGTGTGGCGGCCACCCTTTGTTAGCGAGCTGTTCGTGCCTGGCACGACACGCATCCAGGGAGACGGGCCCGAGATCGAGAGCAATACACCAAATGCATGCAACCTCTCGATACCAGAGCACAAGGATAACGCACTATCGAAGCTCTGACGGCTCACGTTCCCTCGATTCCGAATAGCTAGTCGGCATTCTCTCCGGGGCTGTCGACCAACTTCGCCAGAGGCTCCCCACATCGTCAGCCTCTCTTCGTGGAGTCCTCCGCACGTTGACGCCACCGGCTTTGGACTGCGCATTGTCGGAACTGGTAACCGTCGGAATATTATTGCAACATGGGCACGGCTCATCTTCCGTTCACCCTGACGCAAAACATTTGCGGAAGCTGCAGAATGACAAAGTCTGAACGGCCCAAGTCGATGATCATTTACCTGCAAGGGCTCTCCACACAGCCACCTGTTCTTCAGCTGTGAAGATCTTCCAGATCTAGTTTGCAAGAGGATATTCGGACACGCACGCTCCACAGCAATGCCTCATCCAAGCATGATTTGCCCACCATCAATCCCCAAGTACAAGCATGATGACGACTAAAAGAGATCTTTACAAACGCGTGGCGAGGAAAGATGATCTAGGGTTTCGACACTGAATGCGGCGTCGTTGAGATTTCTGCCGATCACCACCAAATCTAGCCGTGATCTGGACCCTGCCATGATGGGAGGCTGAGCCTAAGCTTCTTGATCCTCGTTGCCCAGAGGCTTCAGCTTTCTTGGTTATCACGGCTAAATAGAACAGCCCTTGGCAAGTTGCGACGTGGAGAAGATGTTGTCCGAGAGCGGGCTTGTCGCGTGCAGGTCACATCGTAGAAGGCCAGAGGCTTGACAGAGGGATTGCTGAGTAGCATTACACCGTGGCAGCCTCCCAAAGAATCCCGCAGTACCGAAGACTAACCGAAGCCGGTTATGCAGAGGTCAATGTGACCATCAAATGGTGTGGTGGTGGTCCAGCCGCCCTGCTCTTAACACATGCATTATGGGAGTCTTCATCCGCCGCCAGATTGGATTGGTACCCCATTTATCTCTCTACAAATTGCTGTTCATCTGGTTCTGAACCCGTCCACTTGGTATGCATTGATTACAGCGTTGATCAATTAATAACCTAAAGTCGAAGCCAAGTTGGCCGAGAGTATTGGCAGCGCAACCGCATCTCTTGTTGAAGCTTGACGACTTCGAATCTGTCCCCGTCTGAGCAGACGGTCTGGCGGCAACTGGAAACGAAATAGCATACCAACAAACAGAAGATGGCGTTTTCAAAGCAAGGAACGAAGCGGGCGCATGGCAGTCAATGCCGGGTGCCCAATGGCATTATGCGGGGAGTAGCTCATCCCGCAATACTGTGCCATGAAGGTCGGGCGGAAGACCCTGCAACAGTGCCGCGAATGCGGGGAGCGACTCCAAAAACCATCACTCGCGTATCTCTGGTGTATTACAGGCGAGAGGGGGGCACAAAGGCACATCCGAGTTGAGCCGACGAGTTTGGCGATCCGTCTTTCGGCGGCGACGCAGGAACTCAGGAACATCGTGAGGGTTGCTGATGAGGGTGAGGGTGGCGGGATCTTCGGGAAGCGAAATGATCATGAGGTCGCGCCGACTTTCCCAACTCAGGGAAATGAGTCGTCTTGATTTCTCACGATGGCTTGCGCCTTTTTGCAGAGACATAGGCTAACTGAACGATTCGAGGCAGTGGTACTCGGCGGTTACCCCTCCGTGTTGGGCGCAGGGGAAATAAGTGCTCCAATGAGCTCGGTCGGGAGGCGTCCCACATCGGGCAACCTCAGTATGGATTTTCGACTCGGTCGCGCCAGCTGGTCTGCTGAGAGGTGTGACCAGCCGCATGGCCGGAGGTGACATCGTGCGTTTACCTCGTTTGAATCGGGATCCTAGACAATTAGAACCCGCGTGGGCGGGTACCCCAATCTCGCCGCCCATTTTCCAACTCGATACTGTGTGTGCCTTCTCCAAACTTGCCCAATTCGGCAACCCACACAAACCTTGGCTCGACGACGAAGCATCATGGCCCATGGTTGGGGTGTGTTCCTGGAAGACGCCAAGCCGACAATCTCGCTCACGCTTCTACCCGGGCCCGGGTCTCTCACCTTACCAACGATGTCGCCCCGCTATCTCATGAGCTTTTCCAACCTGTCAAGCATACCTGGACGACTTTCGACGAGGCCAGGTCAGGCTTGCCATGGGTCAAGATCGTCTCACGGCCCGGATGCCGTACGCCGTCGGATCTGGCCCTGGCTAGCCGTCCACCCAAGCTCGGAAAGCGGGAAGCTCAAAGGCTACCGTGGGAAATGCGTATTATAAGCGACTTACAGGTCATGATTTGTCCTGAAGAACATCTCTATATAAACTCATCATCTCGCAACGAGAGTTCGGTTTCCTTTCCCTCATCCTCATCCCAGTCATCACACTCTCTTCCTCTTCTCAGCTCAGCATCCGCTACAACACCACGTCGTTCACGATGCAGACCAAGTTCGCCGCTCTCGCAGCCCTCGTGGCCGCCGCCCGCGCCCAGCAGGTTTGCACATCTCAGGCAGAGAGCCACCCCAAGCTGACCTGGTCGACCTGTGCTGCTGGCGGCTCCTGCTCACCCGTCTCCGGCTCTGTCGTGCTCGACTCCAACTGGCGATGGACTCACACAGTCGAGGGCTCGACCAACTGCTACACGGGTAACACCTGGAACAACGACTACTGTGCCGCCGGCCAGGGCGCCAACTGCGCCACCCAGTGCTGCGTTGACGGCGCCGACTACCCGGGCACCTACGGCATCACCACCAGCGGCAGCGAGCTGAACCTCAAGTTCGTCACCACCCACGCCTACGGCAAGAACATTGGTAGCCGTGTCTATCTCATGGAGAGCGATACCAAGTACCAGGTGAGTTGCCTCCAATCGTTGGCAGAAGCTTGCACGTACTGACGAACTACAGATGTTCACCCTCCTCGGCAACGAGTTCACCTTTGACGTCGATGTCTCCAACATCGGCTGCGGTCTGAACGGTGCTCTGTACTTCGTCTCCATGGACGCCGACGGCGGTCTGTCCAAGTTCTCCACCAACAAGGCTGGTGCCAAGTACGGTACCGGATACTGCGACTCGCAGTGCCCTCGCGATGTCAAGTTCATCGACGGTGTTGTAAGTACACGATGAGCAGGCCTTGTGCAATCTGGATGCTAATCAACTATTAGGCCAACGTTGATGGCTGGAACCCAGCCAGCAACGACGCTAACGGTGGTGTCGGCTCTCTCGGTGCCTGCTGCGCTGAGATGGATATCTGGGGTACGCAGACTTTCACCCAGCTTCCACATCTGACAGTTGACTGACATGTTCTCACAGAGGCCAACAAGATCTCCACTGCCTACACCCCTCACCCCTGCCAGAACAGCGCCTACCACTCTTGCGTTGGTGACGCCTGCGGTGGAACTTACTCCTCTGACCGCTACGCCGGTGACTGTGATCCCGATGGCTGCGACTTCAACTCGTACCGCCAGGGCAACAAGACCTTCTACGGCCCGGGCTCCGGCAACACCATCGACACCACGCAGAAGGTCAGTGTCGTCACCCAGTTCATCAAGGGCTCCGACGGCGTTCTTTCCGAGATCAAGCGCTTCTACGTTCAGAACGGCAAGGTTGTCCCCAACTCCCAGTCGACCATCTCCGGCAACTCTGGCAACTCCCTCACCCCAGCCTTCTGCAAGGCCCAGAAGATCGCCTTCAACGACACCGACGTCTTCAACCTCCGCGGCGGATTCGCGCAGATGTCCAAGGCTGTCGCCGCGCCCATGGTCCTCGTCCTCTCCCTCTGGGACGACCATTACGCCAACATGCTCTGGCTCGACTCCACCTACCCCGTCAACAAGGCCGGCCAGCCCGGCGCCGACCGCGGAACCTGCCCGACCACCTCCGGCGTCCCTGCCGACATCGAGTCCAGCGTCCCTGACAGCAACGTCAAGTTCTCCAACATCAAGTTCGGCCCCATCGGCTCCACCTTCACCAGCACCGACCCCCCCACCAACCCGGGCACCACCACCTCCGCCACCATCAGGACCAGCACCACCAGCACCGTCCGCACCTCTTCGACCGCCAACCCCGGCACCGGCACCGGCGCGAAGCAGTACGAGCAGTGCGGCGGCCAGGGCTGGAGCGGCCCGACCTCCTGCGTCTCGCCTTACACCTGCACCAAGGTCAACGACTGGTACTCCCAGTGCTTGTAAGCGATTCCAGAGGCGAAGGGCTTCCTGGTTGCTTCCTCTGATGGAGGCGATGACGCTGTGAGACGGGAATGAATGACGACAAAGACTTGGAAGAAATAAAGACTGCATTGGCTGGGATACAAGGGGGATCCTTTGAGAGCATTTCTCCCTTTCTGAGAACAAATCTTTCTTGTACATATTGAACAGTTTATTCCCTTGTTGGCATGGTTTTCATGCTGATATATCGTATATAAATCCAATCATTCGTTTGCTAAACCCCCTTCACTTGATCCTATCAGTGATGACAGAAGCCTGCAGTGCCTGGGGCCGAAAGGTTTAGACGTTCGAAATAGTTGAGGGAAGACAGTGGCTTTCCTGGTCGAACTTCACTCGGCGCAGTATGATAGGTCTTCTCGTCGAAACCGCCTGCTTTTCCCTGCTTTTCCTGTATGTTCACATATACTCTATAGTAAGGGATTACTATCGTCCTCGTCGCTATCATCCTCCTCGTCGCTATCATCCTCCTCATCGAAGTCACCAAGTGCGCAGGGAAATTAGGTGGCATCTTCTCGTCTATCAAGTTCGGCTTTCAGGCTGTTCCGTATCTCTTCTAGCGGGGTCGGTGGGCAGCTTGCCACACCTCAGGCTGCCTCTTCACCTCTGTGACGTGTCTCGCTCACGCACCCTCGGTGCCTCCTTCCTCCCAAAAGGCAACTGCCTCCCGTCCCTCGACCTCCGGGCTCTTTCCCCCAACTCGTCAGAAGGAATTTTCACCTGGCTGCGCGACCGCCTCGCTTAACTCTCACCGCCCGAAGCGGTCGTCGACTTTGTTTGCCTCTCAGCCCGCCCACACCTACCTCTTCCTCAAAGTTATCCTCGTCCCTCCCACCTCACCTTCTCTTCTTCCTCCCCATCCTCCATACAACTCAACCTTCCTCCCTTCACTTTCACCACCACAACACCACATCACAAGAGTCACAACCCAAGCCAACCACGTCGCCACCCCTTCTTGCTCTCAGGGCAAGAAGGGGTGGCAATCCCATTCCTCTCTTTTTCCTCCTTCCTGTCACTCCTCCTTCGCGAACCCGATCCTGCGCGCCCTCTCAACTCGCGATCCTCCGATCCACGCGCCCGCGAAACCATCTCACCAAACCCTTCGACGAAGTAGGTCGAGGACGCTTGCCGTCCAGGGCGTTGTCGTCTACGGCCGGGTTTGCCTTCTGGCACTCTCCTCGTACTCCGGTACCGCGACGCGTCCAAAACTCACCACTATAGGGCGGGAGCCGGGCTAGTGGTGCGAACTGTGAAAACCCAACTCTTTTT
>JABGMY010001245.1:45624-69258 GCA_014705525.1 Colletotrichum sp. HC292
CGTCTTTCTCCAATCCACACCCCCAATAGGCACGAAGCCAGAGCGCTTTTGCCAACGTTTTACTCACTCAAACAACGACGATACTATCCCACCTTCGCTCCTGCTGTTTTCCGTCAGGTCTGATGCGAGGATTGCCAGTCCGCCTACCTACATACACCTTCAGGTACGTGAATGGTCCCCTCCTTGCCAGCAGAAGTCTTGCCTTTCCTGTTTTCCCATTCTCGTCATGACTTTTGAACATCGGTTACCAAGTGCTTTCATCTGCTTGGGTTCAAGAGGATACTCCGATCTTTCCATCTCTATTCCCTCGATCCTGACCTGTCTCTCCTCAAACGACGATTTGCTAACCTCTTGCTAGATCCATCTGCTAGACAACTCACAACGATCCGAATGCCTCATGGTCCCTAGCAATGACCTTGAACTGCTTTCCCCAAGCTGCGCACGACTTTCCTCAAACCCTCGACCTCCACCCACGGGTTCGTCCTACTCAAAGTATTGCAACGCCTTCCCGACTTTCCTACTTCATCGCAATTTCGAGTACCCTGCTAGGGCTCACCCTTCGACGGATAGACCCGTCACGCCCCGAGCCATGCTGCGCTCAACCGTTCCGACAAAGCAAATCTTCCTCATCAAGCCAACTCGCGAGGTTTGCCCAGCCACCCTGTCAATCCGCGACCGAGCTACAGTGAAACTCCTTGGAATCTTACCTTGACGACTATCGTCTATCGTGTTTGTTCCTCGTCTTCAAGAAACTTCAACCGGCGATCAAGTGTGGCGAGAAAGAGTAGGGGGTATGCTCCGCAGCCCCTTTTTTCCCCTTTCTACAACTCCTTTCTCTGCTTATTCTTGCATCCCGCTAGACCCTGTGTCTCAACCATTATCTTCGATCTGCAATGCAACCGCCAAACTGACGGACTGACCAGTGCCGTTACTGGCTTATGTCGTTGGTTTTCTTCAACACTGGACAGATTGGCGACGCAAACCGAAGCGATTACAACGGACAACCACAGCAAAACAATCAAAGCCCTTGGCACCATGCTCGTATATCCTACAAGATACTCAAAGCATGTTCTCGGCACCTCATATCTTCATGCCTCGGTCAATCATTCCACGGAAAGAGGTCCCCTTGGCACCCTGTTCTGCTACCATTCGTGGTAGTTGAAAACACGTCCCTGGTACTCAACCCGCATCGGCTGCACACTGGCACCGGCACTCCTGGCACCCCATTCATTGGGACACCGAAGGCACACTCCGATCGATAAGATCTCGTTTGATCTTGAGATCGTAATTCATCATGCATGGACTGGAGTGGCTGTCGTCGTCTCTGATCCTGCAAACGTTCACAACACCACCACATTTCACAGCTGTTCTGATGGCTTCGGCCTACATTTTCTTCACTACTTTTACCGGCTCATGCCCACCCACAGATGGGGTCAGCATTGGGACTGCTCTCTCCCGTCTTCTACGGCCAGCGTATGCTGGTCTGTACTTATTTCGACAGCCCAAGGTCGTGAGGCCAACAGGAATATCACCTCAGCGTGATTTCCATTCAATTTGGAAAAGCTGAGACCGGTCCCACGGTCTTCTCGCCAGCTACTTTGCATAATGCATATCAATGCGATTGCCCACTGGCTCGCCATCCTTGAGAAGGCATCGGGCGTCCTGGGCAAGCCCAATGCTTCCCCTTCTCTGTCTCGACCACGACGACGTTAAACTGCCCAGCGCGCTCTCTGATGCAAAAACGGACCCAGCACCATGCCGAACAAGCATGTCTCAGTCCTTCATTTTGCACCAACACAACTCTATCTCACGACTTCCGGTGGCTGTCCAGTCCTTCTGGTCAGCCGCCCGAAAAAGTAGATATCCCCGGATGGAGGGGCATTTGTTCACCAGACACCAAGCGCCAAAGTCGGGTTATGACAGAAACCTATTCAAGAGGCGCGCAACCTTACGGTCTCAATGCTTATTACATCGCCTTCATGGCCAAGTGGAAATGACTCCGGCACCATGGCATCCAACCATGTCCGTCATCGCCATTCACCAACTCTATCTCACGCTTCCCGCTGAGCGGGTTCGGTCCTTCCGATCCTGCTCCTGAAGCGGTAGATATCAGAGGCTTCACCGAATACGTCGATCGACATGACACGCCGGGGGAAGGTACTTCCTGTCCTTCGGCCGGTCTGTAGAAATTGGCAACAAGGTTTTCGTGGCGGAGGATGCTGGCTCGCCACCAGCAGGGAGGGGAGGCAGGACGCGGGTAGACTAGTCCATCTGAATTAATGTCTTCTTTCCCATTTGACTGTTCTCGTGATATCGTGATTGTGCCCTCATTCGCAAAACTTTTTCTGATCGAGTGCATAAGGTATTTTCTGACTTTCGGGCCGTTGAGGAACTCGAGGACTCCGACAGCAACAACAACGACGTCCGAAACTCGTTTCTAAACCCTCTACAGGCATCTGTTTGAGCGTCGAAGCAGAGGCAAGGCCTTGACCAAGGCCAAGTCCTTCAAGGGCGCATCGCGTATGCACAGGGCCAGGCATGAGCTACATCGGCAAAGGCGGCGGCTCTGTTGGTTGGGCCGAAGTTTAGTTTCGATGGAAGCTTTTGGTGACAGCAGGAACACATCACTCCCGCAAAGAAAAGTGTGGTAAGAATCCTTTCAGCATTTCCTCATAATCTAAGAATACAGGGTGTCCCGGTGTACTTTTCTAGCCCACGCGCCAACGCACTACCATTCTAACTCAATATCTCATCTAGGGGGGCCGCCTGGGCCAGGCTGGCCGCCCGGCATCATCGGCCCCGAGCCATCCCCAACCCATCTGTACTGTATCATCGGCTGTTGCCCAGGCTGCGGCATCATGCCGGGCATCTGCATCTGCGGGTGTGTCATGAGCACCTGCGGATGAGGGTGAGGTGGGTGAGTGGGATGTTGAGGCTGCGGCGGCGACGGGCCGGGGGGCATCTGTTGGTGCTGCTGATGCTGTTGATGGTGCGGCTGTTGCGGTTGCTGGTCTATCATTTGTCGTCGGACCTGCAGCCAGGAGAACAACTCCGATGATATCCTTTCGAATCCATCCTTCAAAGATGAAGCAATATCAAACCTCTCGGAGAATTTCCCGAGCGTCTCCACAACTTGTTGTAAGCATCGTATGCTCCTGTCTACATTGTCCTCCCCACCCATTTGGCGGTGTGGTAGCGGAGGGGGAGGTGCTGTCCCTGGGCGTGTGATGGGCGGTATGATGCGCTGTTCAGAGAGTAGAAGTTCGCGGGCAGAGCTGAAGACGGTGAAGAACTGCATTGCCACGAAATATACCTTGAGGGCATCAAGGGATGTGTAGAAAGCCGAGTTGACGGAGTTATGGGCGACAGCGTGAATGGTGTTCATGTACGCAATAGCGTGCTCGAAAATCAGCTTTCGGGCATAGTCGGTTAGATGAGGGGAGCGATCACTAGGCGCAAGGCAATAAACGTAGCTATGCCTCAGTTCCAGCTCAAATAGCTCCCGAATGCCGGCCGGAAGATTGTCCTTCTCGGGCAGGTTTTCGTGCCACTCTCTCATCTCAAGGCACATTTGCCAGATGAAAGAAGCAGGATCGGGGAGCGGCGCTGAATCTCCCTGGTGTAGAGTCTGATACCACTCCGATTGAATGCGTCTGAGCTGGAACAGAAGCAGCGCGGGATCGCCAGACTGAGCTCCAGTGATGGCCCCGGATGGTGGTGCCGAGGGGCTTGGATACTCTACGTTCACTGAATCATCCGTGAACGAGAATGATCGCGCGCGGCTCATACTGATTGTTCTACACACAAGGTTAGTGGGTTTCACCAACAACTAAATGGCGATGGATCTTACCTGTCAAGGGCGTACACACAGTAGAACATTCTCCTTCTAAGATCTTGGGCATTTTTGTCAAGAACCTGCAGCTGAGGCGGGTCTTGGTGGAATCCCAAATCAACTACTGCCCTGCTTGCGAACCCAATCAGATACCAGCTATCGAAGTGAGCCGGATCCAACATCGAGTACTGCGTGAAGAGAATGAGGGATGAGATTTGTGTTGGATAACCGGGCATCAGCGCCTTGTCGGCAAACGGCAGTGCTCGAGCGACGAAGTCAAGACCACGGCGATAGCACTCGTCATCTTTGTTTCTGCTCTGGGCGGAATAGCCAACGGCCAGGACCATGTACAGCAACCAGTAGTCGGAGTCCTGAAGCTTTTCCTTCACTCTCTCGTCTTGTTGATAGAACGCGTCCAAAACGTTGAAGACATGGTCCCTGGGGAAGCAGGGAAACAGAGCATGAACATTGTTCATGTAGTAGTCGATGGTGGCTGCAGCGTCCGTTCTCGTTGGGAAGCTGTCTTCTGTCGGATCAGGAACTTTGTCATTGGTCGCTGCCGCCAACACCAAGCGAGCAAATGTCATGTTGCTGAGGGATGGCTCAAAATCACGGGTCGTTGCGTTGACAGAGCTGGCAGTTGTCAGTGAGGAAGATGACGCAGAGCAGTGAGACCATCTTACAGAAAGCCAAAATCAGATACAAGAGCGTTGACATCGGACTCTTCTCTACTACGTGCGGCTTTCCGGTGGATGGCAGCTCGGATATTGGCCAGTGAGTCTTTGCGATCGGCCGGAGGGACAGCTTCGTCGTTAATGTGATTGCTGACCGACGCCTTGCGATTTTGGGCGAACTTTAACCGCTTCTCTAGCTTCTCGATTCGAAGTTCCAAGGCCGCAACATAGCTGCGATCCATCAGCCACCCGTGCATCGGGAAAGGCTCTCACGGAGAATAGAACGTACCTGCGTTCTTTGCCACGGGCAAACTGGTCATTAGCACTGGAGCACTCATTCTCACGACCGGCCTTCTCACAGGCGGTACAAGCTGGAAGCTTGCCGTCGCACTACAGCAGTAAAAACATTCATCAGTACTTTCTCTTTGATACATAGAGCTGGGCAGCTGAGGAGGATCAAGTGTACCTTGACCTTTGCGGCTCGACCTGTGGGGCAATGTTAGCTCTGCATGAAGTAGAAGCAGTCAGCCGCGCGAACTCAGTACTCACATCGCGAACAGGCTGAGACGGGCCGCGACACCCGCAGCAGGGGATTATCTGAGAAACTTGATCGCGGCATTGGGAGCGATGAGATGCGACGGGTTACGAGGTGCCGTGCCTCGACGCCGCGCTATGGAGAAAGTTGTCGACTGCGAGCCGATGAGATACTCAAACGGTTATAAAGTTGGCCTCCAGAGAGCTGCAGACGGATTGAATAGAGATAAGGGTAGTGCCAGATATATCTAGTATGACGTCGGCGATTAACGTTGGGAAAGGGGCCAGGGTGAGCAGAGATGATGAAGTCGGGACGAGATGAACGTAAGCGGGCAGAAGGCCGGCCGGGTTGTCGTCGGACTTTGGAGGTCCAGGCAAGGCTGTAGCGTGGGAAGCAGAGCACGGAGCCCGGTAGAGAACAGGTCGTCAGGTTGCAAGCGCCAGATCGCGCGTATGCTGCAGTGGCGCGTCGGCTGTCGGATGGTTCTGGAGTTGGAGCTGAAGCTTAAACTGCTTGGATGCGTCCGGCAGGTAGGTCACTGTTGCAGTGGTGATGTGATTAAGAGGCGGCTAGAAGCTTTGCGGCTGTTGGGGAGCAGCACGAAGCGTTGGTAGGTATCTCGCAGTCAGGGAGTGATCTGCAGCGCAGAAGTGCAGCAGATGCGTGACGAAGCGGCAGCAGGAGTGCGAGAGCGAGGGGGTTCAGCTCCAGGTCAGCCGCCGCAGACGAGACGGCGCGCGAGTCGTTCACCTCGGGCCCTTGCAAGCGGATGGGGAATAGATAGCAGTGCCGCCCGTCTGTCTGCGCCTTTGCACGTATTCTGATACCGTCTGCGAAGTTAAGGGGATGTAGACTGCAAGAAGACACGGAATTCGCAAGTATTCCGCGGGGTTGTACTGGTCGCAAGCAACGGTGCAGTATTGAGTAGGCCTTGGGCTTTGGAGAGGAGGGATCGACGGCACAGTCGAGTTCGACACGACTCTTCCCCTCTCTTGTGCGACTGCCAGGTTGTTGCAAGACCGTCTTTACCCCGCCTGGGCTCCGTTCACCTACTTCGTATGTACCTACGGGATACTGAGTACTCGCTGCCCTGGCAAGCACCACCAAAGCTGCTCCGTGCTTGGGCAGGGAGGTACAAAGTGACTTGACGACGACGCTTGCAAGCCTCCCCTGCCCCTTGCCCTCTTTTTCCCAAGATAAAGCCTGCCCCGGGTCCCTTCCCCTAGGCCACTGCCACTCACGTCCTGCTGAACGTCGAAAATTGGCCTGCATCATGCCGGGGTTTTGACTTTTGGGCAAGTCTTGTGCGCGGATGTGCCCGTCGGGAGCGCCGACATGGAAGATTTCATCGAGGCATACGACGTAATTTCAAGTCGATAAACGCAATCCGCAGTGGTTTGGGGTCAAAAATAGCAGACGAACTATCGCTCAGGGCAACACACGACAACCTTGAGAAGGCGAAGAAGCATCGCAGAATCAATCAGAAGGCGTCCTGCAGCAGAAAGGAGGGTGCCTGTCGTGGTGATAAGGTTCTGCTCGGGCCCGTCTCACCGTCTCACATCCAAGACGGCCTCCTTGTCAGTTGGGCGCGACCTTGGAGTCCTTGACCTTGACCGAGACCGTCCATGTCGGCTGTCGAGGGCTGTGATAGGCACATGTTGGGCCAACAGAGGCGTTTTGATGGCGCGAGTCCCTCTGGCTGGCCCCACGCTTCTTTTCGTTGATCAGATGACTTGCCGTCTTGCGCAATGCACAGCATCGACACTGCGGGATGCCGCAAACTCAGGCACCGTCTTCAGCTTTTCTCGGCTCGGGGCCACCGTCTGGCATACCCTGTTGTTCCTTTTGACCTTGGAAGCCATTTTTCTTTAGATGGACGAGAGCGAGCGTCGTTCAAAGTACGGCGGGTACATCGGACTCCGTCAAACGTTCAGTGCCTGCTGGGGGTTAGGTGGTCTCGTCTCTGGCGTTGAGGGCCAAGGTTCCTGGGTGCGAATCACCACATCGGGAATAGCGGCTACAGGTGACTCGGGACGAACAAGACGGGGGACGGAGACCGGAGACCAGGGCACAATGGACGTGGACGCGGACGCAGGCGCGGACGTACGTACTGTGGTGCTGTAGACGTGGTAGGCGCAGGCGCAGACGCGAGGGTACGTGGAGCTCGCGAATGGGTAGATAAGAGAAGCGGCTCATTCATCGGCAGACGAACAATAAACCAGCGGCGAAGGGCGAAGTGACTTAGTTTGCGCCATCCGTGGCGGTGGAGAGGCCAGACCAGAGTCAGACAGCCACGCGCCGCATGGCAGGTCAAACAAGGTGATATTTTTCTTCGTGCAGGTTCGATGAGACAATATGAAGGTGCGGTGCGGTGCGATGCCGGTGCGGTGCCGCGGGCATGGAGCAAATCCCCCCTCGCCGAGACTGGATGGCAGAAGAAGTGGGAGTCTGGGAGAAGCAGAAGAAGGGCCGTGGGATGCCCTTCCCCCACTCTGAAAGGGAAGGGGTTGAAGGGGTCCAGTCCAACCGGATTGCAGGAGCTTAGTTGCGAGGGTATCGTTTGCGTTCCTGGGTTGCGTGATGCAGGGCCCTTCGCTGCTTGGTGTCCCACAAGGCGAAAAATTCTGACATCTTCGCTGTTTATTTCTGTGATAAACTGGAGCAGCATTGACAGACGATGGTGATCGCGATATTGAATAAAGTGCGCGGTGCTGCGTTAGCATGGATGATACTACTCAGGGCCTTGATGGACGAGTGTGGATGGCTGTCAAAAGTGACAAGTGCAGTCCGGTCCGTCCGTACGAAGTACTATTCGTATACCGAACAGCCCAGGGCGTTCTGAAAAACTGAATTTTGAGTGCAGTCCAGACCGGCGAATGTCAAAGCATGAAGCGCATGCGTCAGGCAGTTCGGTTCGTGGTAGCGCTAACAGAGATCGATGCAGGGCTTGTCCAGAAGAGGCTTGCTCAGCGCCGGGAATCCTTCGAAAGAGGTTTAGGGCGGGGTAGAGGGACAGAGCCGCGAGGGACAATCCAATGGAGCAAGGAGCGTTGTGACGGACAGACAGCGGTGTGATGTGGACGTGGGGAGGGCGAGGGTCGAGGGTCGAGGGTCGAGGGTCGTTGGTCGTTTAGTCATGGCTCCGTCATGAACGGCACTTTCGGCCGTTGATGTTTTCTATCGTGCCGTGTCTGTTTGGTCTTGTTTCCTTTGATTGATTTGTGTTGTGTTGTTCAATAGTAGATTGTCGTCTGTGTGCTGCGGTCGCGATCTGGACGATCGGTGGTTGAGTCGGCTCGGATGATGTGACGAGGCCTGGGCCTGGACGTGGGCACGGCGCGGAATGGTATGGCATGGCATGGCATGGCCTGGCGAGCCTAGGACGAGGACGAGGGCAGAATGGAAAACATGGGGAAATTCTGCCGGCTCGGTTATCCGCCAGGCCGATCGCGCATGGAGGGAGCAGGAGCAGCACCAGCAGCAGCACCGAATCACCGATAAAGGGTTGCTGCTGAGGGAAATGACCAAGGGCTGCAAAAGCAGGTGAGTCGTGTCGTGTCGTGTCGTGTCGCGGTGCGGTAAGGTACCTTGGACTGACTGCCCAGGGCACTTCTTGGTTAGTCAGTCACGATTAGGTACCAACCTACAACCTACCTTACACTTGGACTTGGACTTGGACTTGCACGTGTACGAAAGGACAGGTAATGATTGTCAGGAGCAGCAAGTGGGAAGCAACGATGCGACTGCATGTGTCCCGTCTCCTGTTTCCCGTATCTGCTTCGCTTTCCGCTCCTGCCTCCTTTCCCGAGTCGTATCTGCTTCAGTGTTCCTTCCCGTTCTCAAGTCTGTGTCGCTGTGGAAAGAACAGGAGCTCAGACAGGCAGTGTGCTGCACCTGCTGCAAGAGGTGGCCCAGGGATGTGGGGTCTGCGTGGAGACACACGACGAATCAGAACTTCGGATGGTCGGGAACGCGGGCAATGGAAAGAAAGAACGCACTGAGGAAGGAAAAGGTGGGGCCAGGCCTGCCGCTTAATCGGGCAGCCAGCAGGTGCAGAAGCAGGAGCAGCAGGAGCATGATCCCATCAAAAAGCACAAGCACAATAAGCAGGAGCAGGAGCTCTCCAAATGGCAACTTCGACTCGAGTAAGGCGGCCGCAGGAGAAAAGGGGGGAACGGGGGGAAGCTGCTTTCCATTTCTGAGGTGTTCTTCCGAATGCCGCAAACTCGATTACCATCCATGGATCTCTTTCTCTACCTTACCGAGCCAAAGTAGACACAACTCTCGGGTAAGTTACTCATGGATGTTCCCTCCTTCTCTTTTTCTCACTGCTATGAGCCTGTGAGAGCAGCCCCAAACACCTTCATGCTACTCTGGATTCGCAGATGCCTTTCCACAAAATGTCCGTCCTTGGGACTTCCCTCCCTTGGCAATATCCCATCTTCCAAGCTCCAGGGAAGAGCCCCCTGGGTAGGGCTACCGGTGGCGCTTGTACCATCCGGAGTAGTGCATCTTGTCCACATTAATTTGTGATCCTGATAGGCACTCTATGGAATGTTCCCTGGGGGCGGCGGCGTCTTGCTCGACTCCGTTTTCACCCACAACCTAGGGTAGAGACTCGGCGACATTCACTGACAGTCAGCACCCGTATGTACACACTGCAAAGTACCTACAGTGATAGATTGCATTTCAAATGGAGTCCCGCCCACCTGCCGTGCGCAGTGCTACTGTTCCAGCGTCCAACGTCTCCCGTCAAGGCCAGGTGCCAGGCCAAGGAAAGCCGTCCCTTTTTTCTTCCAGAAGCAACATCGCTGTCGTCCCGTCTTAATGTTACTGTTAAGATCTCCACCGCAATGGTTCTGAAACGCCCCTACTGGCCCTTGGTACCTGTGAACCTTGCCCGTCGCCTTGCCCGATTCCAACATGCCGTGATTAGCGAATCAGCACCCCGTCATCTGGTGGGCTTCGGGGGCTATTCTCCAGCATTTGCGTCTCAAGAGGTACATTATGGCCCGCCGTGATCATCGCTGTCACGGAGGTATCTTTTTTTCCCGGCAGCCACATTCCCCACTGCCGCCAGCGCCCCCAAGTATGCAGCCCGCACGACAACTGCGCCCGACCGTCACTCACTGTGAGTACGGAGTACTAAGTAAGGCAAGAAGGCATGGGCTGAGGTGTATGGAGGTACCTAAGTCCATGTACCTTTTTGGCGTGTGAGCTGACTGCCAGTGACTGCCCTGCCTTTTGCCTGTCTGCGGATCGCGGTCGGCGGGCGTGCGGGCGGACGACCTTGGACTTGGACCTCGAAAGTGGGACCTTCATCGTCCCTTTCGTCTCCCATGCTCGACGCCTCTTACCAAACAATCGACCACCGCCGAGTCCACGCGACGAAGAACGCCCCTCTTATCCTCTTCTCTCGCGCGAATAGCTTCGAGCCCGTTCTTCCGATAGACTGGCCAAACACGAGAACCGGTTGTCAAACCATGAGACGTACTGCCTCGACCTGTACCCGATCGAACCCCTCATCTACCACCATCTCCGCCTCGTGAACCATTCGCCGTCGTCCGCCAACTGCATCTCTCTTTCTAGTCCCCGGACTCTCCAGATCTTCCTCGCTCCTCCCAAGCCCGGTGGAAAGCAGCACCGCCTCTTCCGGCTCTCGCGACTTCTTCAGACCCTTCACGACTTGTAGGCTGGGGATTCTCCTCAGCTACTAGCCCGGCCGATGGATGCCGCCGCCGTCTTTCGCCATGGCCTGGGCAACATGAACAACATGAACATGATGGCGCGAAACCCGCCCTACCATCACCATCCTCCCCCGCCGCCTCCGCCTCACGCCTACCACCACCAGCAGATCCGTGGTCCGCCGCCTAGTCGTGGCGACGACCACGACGGCGACGGTCCCTCGAATCGCATTGCTCATACTCTCACCGCTTGCTGTCGCTGCCGTCAGGTGTGTATACCGTCTTCGCCCTGTTTTGGCCCCCACCATGTGATACCAGGAGTGTCCTCCCTTTGACCCGTGTTGACCTCTCCTCCTCTGTAGCGCAAAACTAGATGTGATCCAACCCTGCCTCGATGCCTACCGTGCGAACGTGCAGGCTCCGTATGCGAGTATTTCGACACTACCAAGGGGAAGAAAATCAACCGCAACTATGTCATCAAGCTTCAGGAGAAGGTGCGCGCCCTTGAGGCTGAACTTCGCCAGTACACCGACGAAGATGACGAGTTCTCCCACATCGACGAGGACATGGTGCGCCCAGGGGGTTTGGTGAAGCTGAACGATACCGATGAAACACCTCGCTACCTTGGCCCGAGCAGTGGCATCGCCATGACCCGGTTGCTCGTCCAGGGCGCGAAGCTTTTCACCGATTCAAAGCGAATATCCGAGTTGATCCCAGAAGTACGCGCGAGAAGAATGACGCGCATGCAGTCCATTGTCATGACAAGGGACCGCAAGAAGAGCTATCCAATGGTCAGCGCGCACCCTGCTGCTGCTTTGCCTACACGACCTGTCGCGAACAAGCTAGTGGATGTCTTTTGCCAAAGATGTAAGCTCCTTGCAGCGTATCCTGACTTCTCGCCTTCTAACATATGTCTCGTACAGCTCAAATATTCTGGCCCACGTTGCACGAGAAACAGTTCCTGGAAGACCTCGAGGCCGTATTCGCCGGTGACCAGGATCCCTACAAGAATCTGATTGTTCGCATGGTGTTTGCAATCAGTCTACAGAAGCTGGATCCGCAGTACGCCGGACTGGCAGACAGTTACTACCTCGCGGCTATGGAGCACTTTGAGGCGGTCGTTTGTCCAAAGGACCTCAAGTCGTTGCAGAGTCTGGCCCTAATCGGCCAGTACTCGTTGCTGACTCCGACGAGGACCGCCGTGTACTACATGGTCGGCTTGGCAGCTCGCATCTGTCAAGCAGAGGGCCTCACCGACGAGAAGACCATTGCTCAAGGGGGCTACCCACTGGACCCTCTGACCCTTGACATGCGCCGCCGTCTTGCCTACATTGTCACTTCAATGGAGGCAGGCCTGGCACACAGCATGGGCCGACCAAATGGCTTCTCCAAAGTTGACGACCGTATGGACGTCGAGCCCTTCGCTACTGTCGACGACGAGTACATCACTTCGGAAGGTCTTCTTCAAGGACCTCCAAGCGAGAACAAACTTGTCGCCTTGCACTTTTTCAAGATGCGCATGGAGCAAGCCGAGATTAGGAGGGTTCTGTACGAGAAGAAACGGGAGGAGCCGAGAGACGAGAACCATCCTTGGTTTGCCAAGATGGAGCGCGAAATTCAAGGCTGGATCGACTCGTCGCCCCAAAACCCAGCTTGGTGCAGGCCATGGTATGTTCATATCGCGATTTTACATAAGCCCCAGTGCGGACAGAGCTAATAGTACAATCCCAGGTTCACCGGAAGGTACCATCAAATGCGCATCTTCCTCTACCGCCCGTCACCACAAGTCCCCAGGCCGTCAGCTCGAGCCGCGTCTATCTGCTTCGAGGGTGCTTCGTACATTATCAACCTCTCAAAGCAGCAGATGGAGAAGGCAGCCGTCGACATCACATGGGTCTTTTTACTGAACCTCTACATGTCTCTTAACACCCTGCTGTGGACGATCTCGTACCCCGAAATCCGGCAGGCGCACACAAGAGAAGAAGTCGAGGAGCTGAGCGATCAGACCCTCGATATTCTCGAGCAATGTACGGAGCGCTGGCCAGGAACTGCTCAGGCTGTCCAACTTTACTCCATCTTTGCCAAGGCGTGTTTGCAGAGCTACGAAGCCAGAGACACTCCCGTCTTGCAATCCTCAAGCACCTTCACCACTCCCCCGTCCATGTTCGACGGCGATTCGCCGCAGGGCTCAGAGAACTCGGCATCTACGGCACCCTCGGCAGCCCCGACGTTTAAGGTCAACCCGCCCCACAATCCTCCTCAATTTGGCTTCGTCTTCGACGCAACCCCGGAATCCATGAACACATTCCAGTGGGACAACAGCTTCCCGCCCCCTCAGCCGACCTTCCGCTCAAATTCTATCTGGGGCAACCCGACCGCCGACTCTATGGGCCGCCGATTTTCGGCCTATCCTCCCGATTCACCCATGCCGGACGATGCAACCCCACCGGCGACAACCACGCCCGGTTACTCTTCCTCATCGCCGCCGAGTACTATCGGCAACGCGCTGCCGACGCCGCCGGAATCATTTGGACCCATGAGCCAGCCGATCGGGACGCCAACGAATTCAAGCTCCACCATCTCGCCGCCGCCCATGAGCACACCTGGGCCAATGGGCACGCCGGGACCCATGAGCACGCCGGGGGGAATGGGAACTCCCGGAATGCACTCATCCCCTCTCATCCTCCAACAAGGCACACCGACTATGGTGCAGCATAGCACAAACATGTCCCCACCGCCGCCGCCGCACCCGGGACAGCGGGGGCCGGCCTTTGGCATGCCGCCGACCTCGGCACCCCCGCAACGGCCGCTGCCGTCTTACAACCCAGTCAACGACTGGTTCAACCCGCCACCACCATTCATCAACCCCGACGCCTTTAGCTCCATGAGCAATAGCTTCTTCGGCGACTCGCTCCAGGTCAACGGGTTCAACACCCAGAATCCTGGCCTCGGCCTTGATCATCTCGGCCCTGGCCAGCCCTTCAACTGGTCGCAGGAGCGCCAGGGCAGTCTCAGCCAACAGCAGCAGATGGAGTTGATGCACGTTCTAGAGAACGAGGGCATGAGCGATATTGATGCCCTGCTCAACATGGGCATGAACGGCACCGCGGGGCCCACAGCCAACTGGCCCCAAGCATGAAAGTAACGTACAGACAACACAGAAAACGCAAACACAAACACACGGTAGGAGTTTTGGGGTTGCAGAGAAGACTTTGGAGACAATATGGTTAAGGAGGTGGCATTTCTTTTTGGGCATGGGTGCGTTGCGTGTGTGTATATATACCACGGAGTCAAACATCGGGTGGGAAATCTGTGTTGGTATGCGGACGGCAGTCGCAGCGATGCGCCTCCGCCGGGTAGTTGAAGGTATTGATAATGGTTTCAATCAGCACTGTCCGAGTCGTCGTTGCATGTAGACCGAACCAGACCACTCATCGTCATTTTATCGAATGCAACCAGCCAACTCTAATGCGTGATCGATGTGTCGCCAATATCACCCCGTTTAACAGCCGTGACATAAGCCATTGTAGCGGTTGCAGGCACAGCGTGTCATGTCCTCCGTCCTAACAACGATTGTTGTGTTGTAGGTTAAGGCCCTGGGTCATGGAACGCCGGCACTGCTGGCGAGATTTGCCATCTGCTGACTACACGCCTCCCACTGGCCTTACCTCCCTTCTAGCTCTGCCCGGCTAACCTGAGCCCTTTGGCTGACCTAGCACTCTAGCTGACTTGGGTTTTCTGGACATATGATGTATTCCTCTGAGACCTGTACTCTAGTCTTTCCTATAGCTCTCTTTCCAGTCTTATCATCAAGATGAAAGGCCACGTAGGCTGTAGGGTATAGGTTGTCTACAAGGCTTGAGGGCTACAGAGCTACAGGGCCACAGAGAGTACCGGGGGTCTCACAGAGGACGCCAGAGGATACCAGTGAGGATGACACATAGGGAATCAGAGAGAGAGTGTGTGTGTAGAGGATAGACATTTGGATGTTGACAGCTGGTCTAGTCCAGATTTGCAAATGGATCACTATCTACTTCGCATTCCAGACTAGCATCCAGTGACCCTCCCCCCATCAAGAAGAAACTATCAAGCTCAGACAAACATGTGTTTCCCGGAAAACAATCTGTCTCGTCTTCAGTATATTGGGTGCGACATTGCGGCCCGCCATCTGGACAAGGCGGCTCGTCCTCGTCGAAGGTTTCTTGTGGACCCATCGAACCGTAGCCAGAATCATGAGCCGGTTGCCGAAACAACACATCGTCGGTTGACGGCCTCTCGTTCAGCCTTTGAGCAGTCGTGATTGGGTCCCTATAGTTGGCGGGCTCAACTATCATGGCGAGTTGGTCGCTGCGAGAACACCACTCTACAAATGGGTTTATGAGTGGTATTTGGTCGGCGGGAGACGCCATATGAACTGAGACGGCGTACATTAGACAAGGTTCTCATATCATGGCCGGGATCAGAGGCTTTACCATTTTCTGGGAGCTCCCTTGGCCTCGTTGTCAGGCCCAGGGCTTCCGCAGTCTTCCACCACTTTTCTCGTTTGTCATTTTTGTCCATCTTAACGCCCTCTCTTTTTTTTGTTGACTTTTTCCAGGCACCGTACTTATTCTTGTCCAGAAGCGGCGCTGCTCTCTCCTTGTCTTTGGCAAGGTCTGGACTGTGCTGGCGCGTTATATGTTCACTGGCAGTTCTGGTTATCCAACGTGTTTCTGAGTCGAAGGCTGCAGCAAAAGACGTACTTGAGTTTTTCATGTGTCGGAAATCCCAACCCTTGGCAAGAACTCACAACAGCACTACTGTATTTGTCAAACCAGAGCCGCAGAACCGGGCAACACATGTTTACGAGATGAGCCGTATAGCCCTTCTCAATCCGAAACTCGTCGTAACGGGCGCGAAGGTCCCTGGGAGAAACGGAATCCGTTCGTCCGTTATCGACATTGTCCCATCGGTCTCCGTCGCCGTCTCGCAATCGCTTTGCCATCGTGGTCGATGCGATTCGGTCGGACGAGGACACAATTTGGTAACTGACTACCTACGTTTGGTGGGAATGTCCTTCCAGACGCTGTCCCACTTATTGAGCTTTTGACGGACAGTCTGCGAACGCGGTACGTTTGCTGAGAACTGGTCTTGGTGCTGAGAAACGGCATAAAACCGTTCTGCGACGTGTCCTTGCTCTCCTTCCCGCAGATAGCTGGCTAGCATTGGCCGCGAACTTGGGCTTCTTTTGAACTGAGAGACGGGGGAGACCTTCCGAAGCTACTGGTAGCGTAGGCAGCTGAATGATCCCTATCTCAGAAGCCTAGTCAGAGTCAATAATTATGGACCTGGAAGGTATAACCGTACCTGTCTACTGCTTGACTAGTTTGACGAGAGCTCATCACCGATAATGTCTTGTCGAAATGAGAACGGCATGGATGCAAGAAGACACGCGATTGGCAAGAACCAGGAGGATGGTGAAGTATCAAAGTCCGAGGAGCTGGCAGGGCATTGGGAGAGGCGATGGTTCTGGCTGTTCTGCTCCTCTTCTATTCCGCTGCAGCTGGTCGTCGCAGCTGCGTCGAACTACGTCAGCGAATGAGAACAGGCTGGCTGGGGTTGGCGCAATTGAGACGAGCTGCAGCGACCCCCGCCTACACGTCCCTAGATAATTCGAAGGCGTCCCTGTTCTAAACTTGAAATGGCTAGGTGGTAGTTAGCTACCCTGCCAATCAATTTCCCATGTATTTGCTGATGCATGCCCCATCTACCATAGGTGGCAGCTCTGATTTGGTCAAGAGTACCTGAAGACTGCATCAAGAGCTCCATACCCGTTTCGACCATTGCCGTTGAAAAACCATCTTGGATTCGTAAACGACAACCTTGAAAACCAAGACTCTGATAAGCATTGAAGCGCTGGACACGATACAGTTTGGGTCAAGGTAGTTGGAGGAACACATCCCGGCTGCCACACGTGGTGTCTGATACGACGTTTATTAGGGGTGCGACTTGAAGACGACAAGAACCGACTGACGTATCTGGACCCTACGGCACATCTAGAAAGTCATATCCTCAGGCCATGAGGAGATACCTCTCGTCATGGGTTGGTAGCAGTTGCGACGAAGACGTCGACTCGGTTGCGACAATGGCGACCCAATGCGACGTTTGTTGACTCCAAGAGGCTTGTCGTGACTTCCTCTTCTCTCCAAACTCACCATTTGGTTGCCTGGCATACGGTTGCCTACTCTTGTACCGAATCAACGACCACAAGCTTTCTCTCTGCGTTCACTTCATCATGCCAGTTGTCAACAATACGGGCGATGTGGCGTTGAGCTATTTGTCACCCACTCTTCGATTCCTACCCGTGGTCGTCGCTGGGAAGCACAACACGTTCTGGCTGTTTCATCTCCGCATCCGTAACCTGCAGTCGGTTGAAGAGACGATGACTCAGATACATCAGCTCTTCGAGTCCATGGAATACCGCAGCACCTCCGCTATTCCCCGTGGTTACCTTTCCAACCTGTTCATCAAGGAATCCATCTACAAGGCAGAAATCTCGATGGTGAGTTCAGCCTTTGGTATAATCTGCCTGAGCAACACTTCCAATACGAGAATAAGGACACATCACTACTGGGATGTGCTGACAAGACTAGGTCGATGTGCCAGACGAGGATCCCGAGGCGGCGACCTTGCCCCGAAAGGTCACGATTACCGCACGCGCGTACTCCCCTGATCTCACGGCATTTTTCCGCCGCCCCGCTCTCAGCGAGCATTTTGGCAGCTTTGCCAATCGGTACCCAGACGTCCTCTGTGACGCCGCGCAGACAAAGTTCATCTTGATCCACCACGAGATGAGCAAGACGGCGGTTGGAATTGCTGCGGCGCTGGTGGTTGCCTTCTGGTTGCTTCTCGGTGCCATCGTTGGTGTTGTCCGAAAGAAATTGGAGACCGGAGTGACGGTCGCTGGTGTGGGATTTGGTGTCATGGCCTTGTTTGTGGCTGTTATCAAGGGAATCCAGAAGTAGGTTGCCTCGCAAGGATGCGCCGCTGCAGTGATGATGGGAGGACTTGGTAGAATGTCGACAGTGCTGTTCTTTGCTGTCCCCTTCATGTACTTGGCGCAATTTTTATAATGTCGTGTGTTAGATATACTGGGCAACTGACAACTCACATAGACAATGAATTTGCGCATGATACCTGTGTTGCTTACTTAGGTGTCTTAGCTCCTGTATGGCTGCAGGCAGCCTCTAGTCCAGCATTCGAACACGTGTGTCTGACATTGAACTCTGTACATATGAGAGATCTCTGAGGTAATACCGATAACCATTGCGTTCCAGAGCAGGTTCCTGGACCATGGGACGTCGGGTCGAAGCTGTGGATAATCGGACGCCGGCACGGCACCCGGATGTGTTCACGGGGGGTGAATGGCGCCCGGGGGGCGTTGCTTATCCACATGTCACTGCCCACATCGGTGCACTGATGGGTGTCACATGAGCCAACACGTGACTAGTAATCGGCCCCTCGATAGGTACCTCGATGGAAAGAGCAAATCAACCATCTCCAGGAATGACTTACAAAGGAATTTTGCTCCCGAGGACTCACGAAACCGCCGAGGATTGGGGCGTCAATCAACATCTTCACAGTACACGCATCGATATCAGCATGCTTGATCCGAAATAATTAAGATTGCTACCATGAGCTCAATATCAATTGGTCAATAATTCCCCACCATCAACGTCTCTCGCGTCTCGAGTCTGTGCCGTGTGCCTTGGGAATTCGACGACAACCTTTTGCGATTCGACACAGCAGCACCTTGCGGACCGGACAGACCTGTTCTCATACAGCTGCCAACATGGCAAAGAAGAAGACCAAGCAGCCTGTGTTTGAGGGCGTCGACGGCGGTGTCCCCAGCGGAAGCGCATCGCAATCGTCGTCCAGTGGTTCTTCTAGGGGTCGAAATGCCTCGAGCGCTGTCGCGGACAATGTTCCGGCGCTGATTATTTGTCGCAACAAGTCCGTCTTACCCCTCGTGTCGATGCCGTTGTCTCCCTGTGCTTGCGCTGTCCCCTCGCCGGCAGAAGCGCAATGCGACACGGACACCCGGCACTGCTTTTCTCAAACCCGGCACGGCTGACCACTGAGCGACAGGCATTGGCGCTTTATCTCCTCCTTTCATGGCCCATGGCTACAGATGCCCATCGAGATCCTCGAAACGATTGCGAACATAAACTACAACACCCCGCGCCCGCGCCCCATCGATCCCGCCGTCTTCTTCGACCTCCTCAAGATCCGCCGGCTCGTTGACGAAGCCACAACTCTTGCAGTGCGGGCAGCCAGTGATATTGCCTCACCAACGTTGGCAAATCTGCATGGGGGGCTGAATTCACATACGGCGCTGGGGTATGGCGGGCATGGCGCAAAATTAAGCAGAGAACGCAAATTCCGAATGAGAGAGCAGGCCAGCCAGAAGCTGGCCCGCGCATATCGTTTGGACGAGATCGCCTGCAGCGTTGCTACGATGCAGGGAGCGTCAACGCTGGAGGAGATCGGGTCCCTGGTGTTGCAGCGCAGCAAAGAAGATCCCGATGCCAAATACGTCCACTTTTTCCATGAAAAGATACCCTCAAGGCAACTGGCGGAGTGTACCAGTTTGCAGCCCTTGGACGATATTATATCTGCTAGGCCGACCGAGGGCGAGGCACTACGAACCAGGGCTACCGTGAGGATATTCAAAGACGACTACGAGGGGGCTGCTCAAGACTTGAGTAGCGCGCTGCAAGTGCACCGCTATCATCAGCCACTTCACCGACCACCATCGTCGCAGGATCTACATCTAGCCACTGGATCCAGAAGACCCCCGGACGTGATTCTTACCGAGGAGCAGCAACCTAGCAGCTTGGAAACACAGTTGCTATTTCAGCGCGCTGGGGTATACTTGACAATGGCATGCCAACATGTGGTTGACGGCCTCCCTGAGGCAGCTGCATCTCCGCGGACTGGCAGCTCGAAGGAAGCGTCTCGTGATGCCAGTCCCGGAGGTGAAGGCACGTCAGACCAGCCTCTAGAGCCTACTGCGGCAGAGAAAGAGGCAGGGCGCCAGCGTTTGGAGAAACGCAAAATCGTGAAGACGTACGCCAAGAGAGCTCTGCGCGACTACTTGGCTTACCTGTCCAAGTTCGAATACACCCCTGATTTACCCCTGAGGGTGACCAGAGAGTTTACTGAGAAGGTTAACCTCGCAGCTCATGGCATCCGTCACCCACGAGTTCCCGACTCAGGGCCTGCCCCTTCTTACAAAACCTACCCCTTATCCGATCTGTTCGCTGCTGTTTCCCCCACAGATATCCCGCCGTATCCCTCCCAGGAAATCGTGCGTCAATCTGGCTCTGCCAAGCCGTCCAAACACGAGGCCATCACATACCATCCCTTGCTCACGGATGCTCTTCATTCGCTTCTTCTTTGCCATTGCCTTGTTCAAACATCTACAAAAGAGCTTCTACGCCACGCGCACATGGTAGCTCGACTAGCGCGTCTGGCTGACGGATATCCGATCTTTCAAGCGAGTAGGTCGCCAGCGAGAGCAGACTGGATTGAGGTACTTCGAAGAGCTGGCAACTGGATTTCAATGACTTCTTCGTGGGAACAACTATGTGCCCCCGCACCCCTACCAATCTTGGATGTTGCAATGGCTGAGCATCAGAACAAGATTCAATCATCTCCAAAGGCCGCTGCTCTTGCGGCTGCGTCAATCACCAAAGACAGCAACACGCTGGCTCACATTGGGGAGAATGAGGAACAGCGCAAGGAGCGGATTCGCCAGCAGGCCATCATGGACTCCCTCGACGACGATAGAGTCGTTGACGAGGCAAGTCTTCACGCTGCTATTACCGCTCGCCAGAAGCGAGCCCAGGAGGATCACGACTACTTGCAAGGCATCAAGAACGGTTTCAACGGGAAGCAAGACGCGGGTCTCCCTGGCCAGTCGTCACCTGCCCTGCGGAGGTGGAGTGTCGATGATGGAAGAGAATATCCCATATTGACTGAGCGCGCCGCTGCAATTGCCCGCTGGGTGCTCGAGGCACCCACGGTGAGCCTGGGAACGGCCAAGCGGAAGAAGAAGTCGGGGCCGAAAAAGGACAAGGCCCCAAACGGATCCGAAGCGGCGTCGAGTGGTGTGGCTAACCTGGCCGTCAGCGAAGCTGGTAGAGCTGTGGACGCGCAGGCATAGGGTAGTCTTCCCGCATCGCGCAAAGCAGTTGGGTCCTGTTGTTTAGTCATGATATATATATACATGAGTCTTGCTAGCCGGGCAGTGTTAGTTGGCTATCCGGGCAGTATCCACCACATAAGTACCACCACATAAGTAGTATATCTATACTAAAGTGAATACGCTCCTATACTGACTTTTATCGTCGCTATCGTCGCTATCGTCGCTATCGCCGTCGTCGCTGTCGTCGCTGTCGTCGTTGTCATCGTCTATATTTATCGTCCTCTACTATAATAGTCTTCGTTAAAGTATTAGGTATACTACGATTTACTCGTAGGGGACACTACCCGGATAGCCAACTGACACTGCACGGCTAGCAAGACTCATATATATTAGAACAGGCATCAGCCAACTGCTTCAGCGTGGCCAGCCAAGCTCAGCGACAATACAAAAGAATTTTGATGTTTGACAGGTGTCGTTCAATCTCGGTACAACTCGTGCATTCCTGATTCAGTCTCAACACAGTATGATCACATATTGGTATGCAGCGACTGAGCGTTGGCAACTTCAAGATTTGCGATTGAGGGTATAGCGCGACCGGCCCCGGCTTAGCCGTTGGGCCGATTCAACATTACTTGACAAATACAGCAAACACATTACTCATTATCCCAGCTCCTTCAGACAACTTCCTTCCTTTCGGTCTGCTGGACCTGAGCCCCGTCCTTTTCGGAACCGGAAGCGGTCCCGGGGTGCTGGTTGTCAACACCCATGATCTGGCCTCCCTTCTCGATGTGGTTGGCACCGCCAAAGAGCACGTCGACCTCCTCCAACGGGATCTGCTTCGTCTCGGGGATGAAGAAGTACACGAACACGCCCAGGACCATGTTCATTCCCATGAAGAAGAACAGGCACTTGAGGCCCTCGTTGGCGAGGAAGGTGGGGAAGAACTGCTGGAAGATGGTGTTGGCGACGTTCTGCATCTGCGAGCACATGCCGACGGCCTGGGCGCGGACGTTGACGGAGAAGATCTCGGAGGTGTACATCCACGTGGTCGCGCCCCAGGACGGCTTGTAGAAGAAGGTGAAAAGGAATAGCAGGAAGACGATGGCGATGCCGACGGACTCGCTCTTGGTGCCGTCGGCGGCGGAGGGCGTCTTGAGGCCGACGATGGGCACGATGAGCATGCAGACGGCCATGCCGGCGGCGCCGACGATGAAGAGCCAGCGGCGGCCGAAGCGGTCGGCGGTCCACATGGCGTTGAGGGTGAAGAGGATGCCGCAGGTGGCGTTGAGGGCGTTGATGAGGTTGATGGTGTCGTCCGAGGGCCAGACCTTCTTGTAGATGGCGGTGGAGTAGCTGTTGAGGGTGCCCTGGCCGGTGAGCTGCTGGCCGACGTTGAGGACGAAGGCGAGGTAGAGGCGCTTGCGGATGGAGGCGTCCTTGAAGAGGGCGGAGTAGGTGCTGCTGATGGCCTCCTTCTCGTACTCGACGGCCTCGCGGATGGTGAGGAGCTCCTCCTCGACCTCTTGCTCGGTGTCGCGGATGTGCATGAGGGCGGCGCGGGCGGAGTCGATGTCGCCCTTCTTCTGGACGTACCAGCGGGGGCTCTCGGGCTGGAAGGGCAGGGCGATGATGATGATGATGGGGACGAGCATCTGGAAGATGACGACCATCTTCCAGTCCCACTCGCCGAGAGTGGCGCGGTGCTTGGAGCAGGCGTAGTTCTGTGTTTTGTGTTAGCCAACTACGATGTTGATGTAAGTTTTTAAGGGCAAAGGCTTCTCACAATCCAGTAGGCGATGAAGCTGCCGACGCTGTAGAACATCTGCCAGCAGGCCATGATGTGGCCACGGATCTGAGAGGGCGCAACCTCGCCGATGTAGACGGGGCCGGCGGTGAGAGCCATGCCCTGTCCGAGACCGATGATGACACGACCGGCGATGAAGACTCCGAGCTTGTGGTGCGGGGTGAAGGTCTGCATGAGGGTTGCGATGATGGTGACGAAGCAGCCGATGGCCATGCCCCAGCGGCGACCGAGGTGGTCGGCCTATGAACAGATGAAGGTTAGATATCAGAGTCTTTGAGTGGTGCTGTGCTGGGGCGAAGAAAACTTACCACGGGACCACCGATGAAGAAACCGGCAACGATAGCACCGATGGTGTAGGCCGTGTTGACGAGACCGATCAACTGCGTATCCTTCTTGAGGTCGACGTCGACCCAGGCGAGCCAGTTCTTGGAGCCCTGGAGGGAGTTGTAGACGGAGGCATCGTACCCGTAGAGGACCATGCACATGGCCGCCATGAGGGAGATGTACCAGTTGTACACCCTCTTACTGGAGACCGCCATCTTGAACGACCTTGTTGCTGCTGTTCCGATAAAAAGATGGCTCTTCGACACGAGGGAAGTGTTCGATCGTCGTGGTCCAGAGGCAGGTTGATAAAGACAGAAGAATGCGTGTTGGACAACTCCGGCAGAGAGGTGAAGAGAGAGATCAGGCCATGAGTCAAAAGAGAGATGCGAAGCTTGTCTTTAAAGGTTTGATAACAAACGTGACCGACCCCAGTCTCATCCAAACCAAACTAAACTAAACCCTCGAATCCCCGCAAAAAAAGGACCAAATTTCCCTTCCTCCCCCAATCCTCCCCCAAATTCCCCCGTCTTCGTTCCCCTCATTCCCCGGGTCTAGATAGCGAAGAAGGGGGAAGACGAAGGGGAGGGGATAG
>JABGMY010001246.1:0-13146 GCA_014705525.1 Colletotrichum sp. HC292
CCAATTCTCGGCGATTTAAAAATGATTTTGTATTGCAGGGGGGGAGGGGTGGTTCTTTATTTGCAGCTTGGCGGCTTCAATCATCACGACAGATAAGGGGGAGCTTCACTTGGACTTTGAGAAATTAGATAAACAGGTAAGGGGAATTGCTATGACTTGACTTCAGGAAAGCTTTCAACTGGAGAAAGCGTTCTGAGAATCAAATGTAGCGTCTATTATGCCGGAGAGTTGAGACTGCTCACGGGGGACAGTTTTCGCCACATGCGCAACCTCAAGGCTGGCCCCAAACTTTAGAAGGCGTTCAAGACGTAAATAGAGGTCATATGCAACTACATCAAACAGCAATTTACCTTTAAACCCAACGTTTTAAATAGCTTAACAGGCATCTTTGCGGTTCTCAACGAGGAGCACTTCCAGGGATCAAAGCACGACACCGCATGGCATTCCAAGCGGCATTTTCATCCATGCGCTTCTCTGGTCTTCTGCTGCGAGAATACCGCGAAGAGGCACCAAGTTCCCAACTCACAATAACTTCACGATAGGAAATCCAGCAGGCCTTAATTCAACAGCAGGGCGAAGTAGGGTGTCGCAACTTGTCGTAGACGCGTCGGCTATTAGCCAAACCTTGCTTTTTGGCAGAGCTGCTGACCAAAGAGCGGCGGAATAGCTTATGTAGGAATATTGCTGTTGCTCAGTAAGCGGGGTATGTTGTAAGCCATTCTCATGCAAATAGCCCATAGGATCGCCTAACTTCATCCTTCCGGCCCAATCCGAGTTTCGGGCGGGCGGGGCTGTGCGGGATTATGACGCCACAGACTCCCAGGCAAAACACCAAACCTTACCCTTGGTCTATCAGGACACTTCGCCATCCATTTTTACGGTTGGCAACTTGTTGAACATGTTCTCCCATGATGTCTCGTCTATGATGATGGGGAGGTTAGGCGGCGGCCCGGACGTCTTTGGCAAGGAGACTGGAGCGCGCCTCCCTCTCCTCTTTACCAAGGTGATGGAGGCTCGGCCAGTTGCGTCACAGAGTTTGCTCTTCCGTCTTCCACCAGAGATCCTCGGCGACATAATGGACTTGATTGCAGATGAAGAGCCCTCTCTGGCGCCTCTCGCTCTTGTCAACAGTGACTGCAGGCAGCTCGCTCGATCCTGCCAGTTCGCAGTGGTCACCTTCGACTACAGCCCAGCATCTCGTCAACTTGCCCAACTCCTCTCAACAGAGGCCGCCTCTACAGGTCCTCAGTCGCGCGGTCGAATTGGACCATGTATCCGACGTGTGAAAGTGGCGTCACACCCTGGCTGGGTCAGGAATTTCCATAAAGAGCTCTCTGACTCGATTTGGGGAGCCGACAGAGGCGAAATAACCGATGCTGTAAGAGAGCACATTGGTTTACTGCAAGAAACTGCAGAGTTGGAGTACGTGGCCAATCACCAGGTGCCCATTCTTTTTGGCATCGGAGCGATGCCAAATTTGGAGGCTATTTCCTGGCTCGACGGACTGTGCCAGACTCCCGATTTATTTACGACTCTCGCTGGATCTTCTGTTCAACATATCAAATTTCACGGCACAGTAAGCGAGGGACTTCTAGGAATACTAGACCAGCTTCCTGCACATTCATTCCAGCAAGTTCGCTGTTTGGACCTCAATTTTACCCTTTGCCATGATAGCCAACACAAGATTGAGGAGGTCACAGTTACAGACTGCGATACAGACACCGCTAAAGCACCCGACGCAAAACGGAAGCCTCAAAGCGATTGCGATATCATCGCAGCGCTTATCAAGCGGTGCGAGCAGAGTCTTGAGACACTTGTCATCGTGCACAGAATGTTCCCGATGGGCACGCCTGAAGAGAGACTATCATTGTCAAGCCAAGGTATCAACCTCCGCAGTCTACAAACTCTGAACTTGTCCCACTGCCAGGTGGACTCGACAGCTTTGCGCGTCATGCTCTGCCCATCGCTTCGCCATCTCTCCATGCCATGGGAATGGGACGAGTCCTTCTTGTCTTGCGAGACACTTCGAAACCTCGACACCTTAGTTATACCATTCGTAAGGGAAACCCCGGGGAGGGGGAAACCCTCTACTGCTAGCCCGTTGATGAAGCTCCTCAATCGTCACCCGCACATCAAGAAATTGTGTCTCGGCCATTGCACAGACGCCTTCATTGATAATCACCTCCTGCCCTGCCTGTCTAACGGTAATTGGACCAATTTGAACTCACTAACTATCGTTGGCATGGCAGGGGCCAGGCTTGGAGGAGTCAACTCGGCCGCACATTGCCCGGGTGTCCAAATCTGCACTAGCCGCCATTGGGTCCTTGGATACCCTCGAGCAGCTCAGTTTGACCGCAGGAGTAAATTGTTGCTGGCGTCGCCAATGGCTGATTGACCACGATACTGTTCGAGAGTCTCTCAAAGGCCTCACGCGATTGAAAAGACTCGCCATATCCCGGGATACGTACCCGGTTGCATACAACCTGGAAGAGCCGGAGTACTACTACGAGATCAAAGTCGTCGATCTGGAGGACCGCAAGCTTGCCAACAAGCGAGACTGGATGAATGAGCTCGAGCCGATTGAGGATTCTGACGGCGAAATCATGGATGACGAGCATGAAATTTGGGAGTACGCACACCGCTACAAGATGTTCAAGCAAGCCGAGAAGTACGCTGAGGTGATTCCGACGCTGGAATGGGTCTACTGCGGCGAATGACCGATGAAGTGTGTTGATGGGCCGGTCTATGAGGATGGGGTGTGGGACGGGCAGACGTGGCGTAAGGTTGCGTGGCCACAGGCTGAGGCACGGGATTCGTGCTGGTGGTATTTACGTCACACGTTTGGCATGGGCCATGAAGAAGATTGCTATGTGAGTCGCAGGTGAAGGAGACGAAAGGCCTCAATAATAGAAGCTAAAAGAAAACAACTAGACAGCAATCACTAATAAAAATGGAGTTGAGAACCAAAAACATACATCATCGGGCGTTCGCTGGTCGTCACCGACCCAACTACTAATCCAGCCCTCACTGGTTTATCTATGGGAGAGCGGACGGGATGCCGAGTTCTGCAGTGGGTATGGTCGTATGGGCTTGTTCAAGCAGCACAAGATGGTTATATTCGAATCCGACGACAAAAGTTCTACGGACATCCAAGCTACTCAAAGCCGACGAATACGTTTTCAGGGCAAATCATAAAGTCCCGTCACTAATTCCAGCAATTCTAAACTGGTGCTGCCTTGGTCTCATCAAGTCACAGAAAACTTCAAGCTTGATCCGGGGGTTCAAAGAAGCAACCTTGAACGTTAACAAAGCTTAACAAAGGAGATCAACAATGCCACCTATACCATCACGATGGTATTTCCCAAGGATTCCAGGTTGTCGGTGGCGATGTTGCTACTAAGGAGGCAGAGTATACCCAGTGTGCAGACCTTATAGGCAGCTTTCGGATCAGGCGTGCTGTTGTACATTGGCTTGCGCGAGGGTGCCACACGTGACTCCTGTCTGCCCATGCTGTCCCTGACGACATTTATCATGGTGACATTTGAGATAGACGACACATCCTACGCGGATGACTCGAGGTTGAGGTTTTTGCCAATGCGGAGCCTAGAGTCAGCCCTTCTTGCAGCAGTAAAGCAACTCTTCAGTGAGGTTGGCTTTTTATATCACGATGACATTTATCTATAGTCTGCCGCTATTCAACAAGCACCAGCATGAGGCATGACCGGTGATGATGACGCCTATAGCCAGTGGGGATCTTGAGCTCGGTGCGGTACTTGAAGCGCAGGCAACCAGTCTCCTGGGCGTCATGAAGGACAGCCACATAGGGTTGCGGATGTTATGGTGATGGATAACGCAGTCGGGGGCGGGATGCACTGAGTTTCGCAGGCGGCGTTCTGGAGGGGGCAGCTGGCAATGTACGGGCATGGCGTTGTCGTTTACAGGGTTCCGGAGATGCCGAGATGCTTCTCGCCGACGTTGAGGTCAATCTATGGGCAACTCGGATTCATCTTCGGTCTCTGAAGTGAGGTGTGGTGAAGATGTATAAACTCTCAAACTGGATGATCACGTTATCTCGGCTACGTGGTGGTTGGCGGCGGACATCAACGGGGATGGCGTGATCTTCAACTTCGCAGATAGGTGTGGGATTAGAGACTCCGTGGGCGTGGCTTTGTAGATGAGCGGAAGCCTCGCATGACGCATTGTGGACTGAGCTGTTCACTTCTAACCACCCCTGATGTGTCATCTAGTGTAACCCGCTCCAACATCGTAGACGACGCCGCCACGTCCATGATTAACCCGTTGTTTCTGCATCTCGATGATCATCGCCTTGCCCGTCTGTCTGCTCCTTGACAGCAATGCACTTTTAGTTCGTGCGCCGCATGCCGAACCGGATCCATGGCTGCCAACTCATTCGTTGAATGCGCTGCCGAGCCTGCAGAAAACGAAAGCATTTCATGGATATGAGTTACTGCAGGGAGCCACAAGACCTCGGAGTAAGAATGATGCAGTTGGAAAGGAGATTGAACAGGCTAGTAGTTAGTCAGGTGACAGCTGATCGACGCGTCCGTTGTGAACAGCGGCAGCGAAGACTGGGAAACATGGCAAACGACCCGTTGCTAATCCCATCTCTGTGCCCCCTGGACGCAGCGCAAGGAGGATGGCGAGGAACAAGGCAGAGCTGAGAGAGGGAAAGAAGATTCTTATCAGGTGCCAACCAACGGGTTTAGAAAGGCAAATTCAAACAGAAGGACTTGAGTCATGGAGTTGGGGAGGGGTTGCTAAGCTATTTTTGTTGGCAGAGCCACACACATCTACCCACGGACTAGCAAACCTTCTCATCTGCGAAATTCATCATGCCAGCTTCAAGACAGACTACTATGGTTAAAATGTCATTGAACAAAGTCTTCACAACATGTCCGAGAAAGGGCGACCTAAGATGTGGGGGAAACACGAAGGGCTTCTGGAATGCATTGTAGCACCTTCACAACACAACCTCAGCCATTTCAGAGGAGGAAAGCCCTGATTAAAAACTAGTCAGGCCTCACGGCATGTTAGGACTGCACCTCTCCCTGAGGAAAGATCGAGAACGGGGGTCAAGTTTGACTCATCCTCGTTACATGTAGTCTCAACCCCGAGCAGAACCATGGCGTGGCCGCCATGAGGATAGTCTTGGGATAGTTTCACAAGTTAGCTCGTTTCAGTGTCAGCTTCCGAATGGATTCGTATGATCTGCCTGAAACCTCTTTGCTCCTTCTAATAAACCCTCTCTCTGAACCTGCCCTGCCCAGGGCCCCGAACAGTATCTTGAGGGCATCTAGATTCAAGAACTTCATTTTAGAAACGAAGCCAGCCGCGTGAGACTCCTCAATATCGTCCTACTCGGCCAAATATATAGCATTACGACCCTAGTCTCGAAGATCACCTGGTACAGCTACAGCAGATCGTTGTTGTCATATCGCTGCATAAAATCTTGGAACACAGTGGTGTCTTCAATGACGCTCTCAGATAGCAGGGCTGCACTTTTGTCGAAGGGGATTGGTGAACGCATGTCTGAACACCTCAGACGGAGCGGCGGCGCCAGGCCTGAAGCTCGATTTGACGAAAGTGCCTTGAACAATTGCCTTGCCATTTGATGATGAGTTTGTCTAGCTGGAAGCCGGCATCATACGAAGACAATTCCTACCCGGCACCGAAATGTGGCACCATCTCTGAAAAGGCTAGGGACGATGGCTCTGAGGATGGCTTGTAGCCTCGAACAGCTTCTTTCTAGTGGACGTTGAGACTATTAACGAATGCCCTCTGACTCCAACTTGGAGCTGGGCACAGTTGAGGGCTGATGTCTAGATCCTCCATGATGGCTATCACTCACTACCTCTCGTGAAATCAGGCCTCTCTCACTAAGAATGCTCAGAGACAGCCTCCAGGGCGGATACAGACACGAGTCCGAAAAGCAGGGTTTAGGATCTGAGGTAGAAAGACTAGTAACCGCTTCATCTGCATGGGTTGCAATTACAGCTTCAACTCAGACAGAGTCACGGTAGAAGTAACTACAGCAGCATGGCGCCTTCAATTTCTGCTGTCGTTCGTTGGAAATTGGTCTTGCTCGGTGACTCTGTGAAGTCAGAGAGCCGCCCGCGGAGACTAGGGCAGCTGGAGAACTGGTGGGGGGCTGACGCACATCTTGAAAGCCACGGCACGCCAGCGGCGAGTCCCGGGCACCGCCTGGCTGGAGTCGTTGGAGCGCAGCATGCATAGCTCCGCGGTGAGGGCAACTTACAGCTTGTGGTTCCAGACGACGAACCCAAGCGATGGCATCATTGATCAACAATGCGATCGTGACGATGTTTGAATCTTCCAAGATCGAGCCGAGCGAGATCGCGAGCGTCACCATCGGCACGACTCACTTCGTCAATGTCCTCATTGAGAGGGATGATACTCGGCGGTGGTCGTTATCCATGCTCGTGCTAGAGCAAGACATAAGAGGTGTTGCATTCCATCAGGTGCAAATGCGATGGATTTGGTCGACACCATGCAGTGAGATTCAAAACTTATGGATCCTGCCCTGCGGACATGTTAGGAGAGCCCTCAACTTCACACCTCGCCTTCTTCCCCAATCCATTCAACAGTATTATTGCATACCCCGTCTCGTCTCTGCAATCACCCGTCCTCCATCACAACGCCGCGTCCAAAAGTGCACCTTGGCACCCCACGTCGTCTCGTTGAAGCTTCGCAGAGCTGCTCCAGACGGAGAAGGAGCGCTAGACGCCCCTTGGGAAGAGGGCTACGAGACGTTCAGGACTCGTCAAGCAGACCCAGATGACCCTTTGCTTGACTGAGTAGGGTGGTGGCATATGGGCAGACGCAAGACCAAGCGGCGTGGAGAATCACGATGAGATCAACATCTGTATCAAACAAGCTTCGAATTCCATCACGCCAAGTTATGCCTACGGGGGTATCATCCAGATGTCCATGAACCAACAACGCCGCCCTGCTGCCAGAAGACCTGGCTGCTACAAAGGGGAAGAGAAAACACAAACGCAAACAGCAAACGACCCGCACCCAGAGTCAGGAACCTCGACGGCCTGGACCAGCCTCATGCCAGGACGGACTCTTGGTGACCTATCCCGACCGCGAAGAAGATGGAGACCCACCAACATCCCCACGGTCGCTTCTTGCCTCTGAGCCCTCATCCTTGGGAAAAAGCTCCTCCGACGGCATGGCTTGGTGGGAGACGAAGCGGAAGCGAAGCCACGAGATGACTTGCAGCCAATCGCCATAGCCAGCTTCTGATGTGATGTTGTCCAGAGACAGAGTGTCCCGCGTCGTGATGTATAAATTGGGACCGTCGCGATCATTCGGGTTGATTCGCATCTGCAGAACTCGTAGGGTGGTGCTCGTGAACATGAGGAGGGTGGCCTAGGACAGGAAAGAGCTCAGTCAGCATACGCTCAAACAGAAACACCGATGAATCGGGGGGCAAAGGGTCGGGACAGAGGGTAGAGTCCTGTAGTGATGAACTTACCACGATGGGGTTTTTCATTGGCTTGCGGCTCATTGCGTGGCAGACGAGGGTGACCAGGCAGAGAAGCTCGCTTCGTCGGTATGGAACATGTTCGGGGAGCGGATCGCGGGAGTCGTCGAAGGCAATGCAGCCGACGGATCTGCAGCCCTCAGGGCCTTCGCCATTCGCGCGAAGCAAGGCCGTCGCCTTCCAACACCAAGTCTTGTGATCTGAATGCGCCTCTCCCTTGGCGAGCAACCGCTCGACCGGGTTATCCCAATTGATGGGGCTTGGACGGGCGGACGAGTCTGCGGGAGGCTTTGCAGCGGGCGGGGAAGCGTCGGCAATTGGTCGCGCCAGGACGGTTGCCATCTCGGAGAAATGGGTGGCCCATTCAAGGGCGGTGCGGTTTGCATTTCGAGGCAGCTTCTCGGGGGGACGCAGGAGGGCTGGATTGCAGTCGGGTGTTTTGCGGTCGAGGTGGGGATGGGATGGGATAGCGGATGCATCTGGTAGCCACCGCGGACGGTCTCGGTCCTTTGTCGTGTAGATTCCGAGTTTCTTCAGCATGGAGGTGGTGAAGACGGAGTTGTCGTAGCGTTGAATGGCGACAAGGGCTGCGCAGACCTTGCTTGCACAGCGACTGCTGGCAGATGCATTGGTCGGAGTACTGCTGCTACTGGCGGTAACAACGGCCATTGTAAGCAATTATGACTGACTGCGGGCAGGAGTCAAGGCAGATTGATGTGAAAGAGGAGAGAGTTGAATTGATGCTTAGTGGCCGACTGATGGTGGTGGTGATGATGCTTTGAGAATGACGGACGCGCTTTGTTTACTTGGAGTGACATCGCACCAGGCAACCAATGTCACGTGGTCAGTGACTACGCCACGCTTAGTCACCCAGATGTTCATCCTCAGCCACATCCGCTGACTAAGGTGCCCCACCTTACGTAATCAGGTCAATATCGTGACCCGTGCGCCTCTCCCGAAAGTGATTCCTCCAAACGGTGTATCGATTCCTGTTCAGTTCTCAACTTCTGTGAAGCAAACCCCGCGTTATGGTTCCGATTCCCTGTGATTTGCCAATGTGGAAGGCCCAGGTCAACCAGCATGGCGTCGGCAACAAAACACTCGGCGAGATCAAGCGTACATCGGGCTCCAAGATACCCCACAGCGCGTTTCTCCAAATGCGTGCTGTTTGGCTGCCAGACAAGCTCGCCGCGGAAGCGATTGAGGCCCTCCGAGACACCGGCCTCATCGGAGACTTCACACACACAATACGGAGAATTGTAGCACGCGGGCCTGATGAAGCGGACACGTTCCATAACTTTCTCGTCGATATCGGTGGCTCGCGTAATGATCCAAAGACACCTGCCTCGCAGTCCGGCGAATCCCTCATTGATGCACTTGCTGTCCAGTCGCGATTCGGTAGCTTCGTCGTCTCTGTGGGCCAGTTGAGGCAGCTTAAGCCTGCTGCGCCAAACCAAGTGGTGACAAGCCGCCCTCCCACGTCTAGCACGCCGGTTAGTGACAATATCGAGGAACAGAGTGTCCCGTCGCTCGACTATGATAAAGCTCCACCCCGGCGTTCAAGCTCTAGAGACCTAGACTTAAATGTTGAGGATATTGTTAGCTTAATTGGGTCAATGCATATCGAAACGCCCTCAAAGGTCCCCTCACGCGTCAAAAAATCAAAAGTAGATGATGAGAACCCCTCCCCGACCCGTTCGCCTTGCGAATCTCCGGCCTCTGCTTCGGGCGCAGAGTCTGAGGCTGAGGCTGTCGCGCAGGTGGCTGGACGTTGGGCATCATCGTCAACAACCTCTCGTGAGAAACTCCGCACGAGGTACGAAGTCCAAACGTCCAACTTCTTCTCAGGGTTCTTCTACGCCTTCTTTCCACACTATCTCTCCTTCACGTGGACCGGTTTCCTGGAAGTCATTACGGAGGAAGCCAGTTATCGCTTTGGCGGCACACCGTCTTCTCCCATCTTTGTCGCCCGCACCGACGGGGCCTTCTACGATTTCAATAACGACGGTTCTCGGAACAGGTGCTTCCTGCCCTTCGAGTTGAAGCCATATTGTCGAGATGAAAAGCTTGACGCGACATGCCGAGAGGAGACGGCCGAGATGGTTGCCATCATCTACGAGGAGTTTGTCAGGGATAAGCCGCAGTGAGTATCCGGTGATGCTCTCCGTTTGTGGCTGTACTCGTTCGTCGCTAACGGCGAAAAAGTCCACCATCTCAAGAGCAAGAAGACCTCGACGAAACCCATCATCGGTTTATGCTTTCGCTGAACCGGGAGGCATTCTACATCACGGTCGCAACCTTTACTGGCCATTACATATCGTACATCAGCAGCACTGCGACACGGGCGAATTCATCTGATCTTGGACCACAGCATCTCATCTCCTTTCAACCTCACGGGCCATTCAGCCTGATGAATATGGCCCACATGATGATATTTAGGGAGGTTATGCTTTCCATCGCCTTGAAGAAGATCGAGTCTCGAGGTGCACGGGGTCAGGTTATGCTTGAGACTTTACGACGTCACCGATGTGATGCTGGCGGTGTGCCCCAAACGAGCTAGGAAACGGGGCGATGGAAGGGAGTTACGAATTAAACGACGACGCATGCCTTATGAGAAGAACAAGACGTATTGCCGATTTGACATGCTAATTAATATGAACCTTCCAGTCTGGAGTATCTCCGCACAGCGTAGTAGAGTCTGGTGCCCTGGAGGTCTGTCTTATTGTCCAACATTCAAGGCGCCAACCTCTGCTCCATCCTACAGATCATCATCTATCGCGCTTTTATCTAAACGCACCTACCTTCAACCGACGAGAAGCCTGGCGCTATTCCGACCTAGGGATTGGAGGTGCCTGCAAGGTTGAAGGGTTTCACGTGCAGTTCGACATTTTATACCTTGTGCCATCGAGCTCAGACAGGGGTCACCTATCAAGGTTCCATTCCACATACTACAAAAGCCGAGATCGGCCCTCTCGTCGATAAGCCGTTCACTCCGGCCGAGGTACCTTCGGACACGACCCCAACCAGCGGCACAGCATAGGTGCTCGGGGATGAGGCGACCCTGGCGTCGACGAGAAGGACGGCCGAACGCAAGCCTTCGCAGCTCCGTGGGCTACAGAGTGGATGCAGCCAGCATGTCGCGCCGAGATTGAGATCCGGCTAATGCCAGACTGGTTGGATGAACAGCCTTTCAATTGCATGCCGTCAAGCCCAAGTCATGCCCAAAGTCATGCCTGCGGACAACTCGTTTAAGATGCTGCTTTTTCTCTAGTCGTTCACCTCAAACCTATCTTGTGGAGAGACCCCAACCCTATGCCTGTTCCTGTTCTTCATCGCTTACAGTCTGTTAATCGTAAAGTTGGTCGCAACTCGTTGGGATCAGAAATGCACTCGTTGTAGAGTGCTCTTTTTTCCCTTGGCCGAGACCCGGGCGACTGTGGGACCTATGTCCGTCGTGCCGTACACACCGCCGTGTGGGGCCGTCGAGAGCACGGCATCACAAAACACGGAGCCCGGAGCAGACCCTTCCCATCCAAAGCGCCCGGATCATCTGCCACCCTGAATGCCCTCGTTTGGGTTCAAATAATCCAATTGGAACCCTGGTTGATTTCATTGTTTGACGCTGGGGAAATACTCGGTTAAAACAGCTGGCATAGTAAACTTGTTCTCAGTGGAGTGCTGCACCTCGGGGCCGGGGTATCTTGAACTAAACCTCCAACACCTCACCCTAGGAAGAAATGAGCCGGCCTCGTTCTTACATGTTTTCTCCACATCTTCATTTGGCCGTCTCCTGGCCGCACCACATTACAGCAGATGTCCGCCAAGCTCCGGTGACAGGCCTATCCGTCGAGGAAGGTCGCAAAATCGCATCATCATAGAAGCGATCGCCACTATCCACTCACAACGGTCATCCAGACCAGCGTGCCCGCCAGCGCCCGCAACCCTTGTCTTCACCCGTATCAACGGGAAGCTGGGCCCGGAGGCGGTTGGCGAGATGAACGGCGTGTATGAGGGGTTGAGTAGTCCAAGAATGCCATGCTCCATAGGGCATTCGGTCTGTCATCTGCAACATCGGGGCTATTCACCGTGTCGCATTGCTTCAACTGTTGGAAGACCAATAGAGGGGATTCCATTAGAGGTAAGGCCAAGAAGGACGGTGGGTAATCAAGCTGCTGCTCTCTCCAGGCCAAGCACTTAGTCGATCAAGGTCGCAGAATGTTCCAAGGCTCCTACCCCCTTTCCCATTCTACGGCGAAAATAACCACTTTCCCACTATAATCTGCCGCCAAAAGACTCCATTCCGGTTGACGTCGGTGCCATCCTGCGCTGGGGTTTCAAGGTCCGCTTTTCTTTTCCGCGGAATGATCATAGGTTCTCATCACAATTTTTGATCGCATTCAGGCTGCGGGGAAACCTTAGATCAGTGCGCTCGAACTCTGTGCTTCCTCATTCAGCCCTGAGATCGAATATGATTGGTTGTGTCCGCCCAATTTTTACTTAATCCGGGCGTCTGAACTCTGCGCAGCTAATTTCAAAGGCGTGCTTAAATCGACTTAATTTATCAACATTCTCTCGGGACAGTCAGGATCTGGAGTGATACAATGACCTAAGGTACCGTACATTCGTCCACATGAATCATGATACCGTGAACATGACTCAAGAAAGCCTCCGAAAATACGCGCAGCTAGGAAAAGCCCCACGAATATCATCCCGAGACGCATGTGACGAGTCCCGGCCGCCCGTATTCTGCTTTCATCATTATCATCGTCTACGAGCATAACGCCCTGCCCGGCACCTTGCAATGTAAATATTGCAACTTCCCCAAGTCTTGCAACCTCCCAAGTACACCACCGTCGGCTCTACCCTGCATCTTCTGTGTACTTTCCATTCATATCTGACGGGGACGGGGCGGTTACACAAGGCAAGGACGCATTCATTGACGAGGCAGTCGCTGTCGACCACGATTAGGCTACAGCAACATATCTTACCTTCAATTCTTCCCAGTCCCGAGCGACGTTCCTTAATCTGTAACCTCACCTCTTCTACTACAACTCGACCTTGGTTGTTGGAACCGCATGTCTTCCCCCAAGCGAATGTTCAAGGAAACCCTCTAGTTCACGTTCGTTGAATTCTCACCTCCCAGCCGCATAGCCGACGCACCATTTGTACCTGCATCATCCGGAACCTCGGTATCTCTTTTCGACCTTCCAGTTCCCAGACTCATCTAAGAATTCTACTGCTAGACTCACTGCTTGACCTTGGTCGATGAGTCTACTCTAGCCTTCGCGCCTTCGAAACAACAGTCGCTCGAGACCGATATCTCTTGGACCCCTCATTAGTCCGCCGGCGACTCCCCAAGGACGTGGGGACGACATACCTCACTTTCCCCCTTTCCCCGAAAACCCAAACAGTGGTGAACCGTTCTTGGCCGTCAAATCCACGCGTAATGTCGGGACACTGAACAAGGTGACAAAGACGTAGACAGTCAGTCCAAGCCGCATCCCATATGCCATTTGCTTCGACTAAGTCAAAGCACCCACTTTCCGATCACCCCCACTTTGCGATCACGCAAAAACATCACCATCATGACAACCACCACTTTATTTAATTAACTA
>JABGMY010001254.1:0-28004 GCA_014705525.1 Colletotrichum sp. HC292
TCGACAAGAATTTCTTCCGTAGGCACAGAATCACAATCCAATACTGGCCGAAGCACTGTTGTCTCATACGTAGTGTTGGCTCTATCGATAGATTGTGTAGCCCCAGCAGATATGATTGGGAGGACGTTATAGCCCTGTATAGAGCTTGTTGTGGTGGCCCCTCCATGACGGATGATGTTCAGTGCGATTGAAGCCCCTTGGTCGTCATGGTTGTTGGTAAGCCAACTCGCGTCCCAATTTTGAATAGTCGCCGTAGAAACTGACGAAGTTGGGGTCGGATTGCCCATGACCCATAGTCCAGAAACAACAATGGTCAAGAAGCTGGCCAAAAATGTGGACAGGATGCTTGCTGCTGCTCCAAATTGCCGAAGGCGAAGCGTGCCAACCAGTATGAAAAAAGGCGACACTCCTAGTAAGTTGGAGGGTATACTCCTCTGGGCCGTGACGTTCCCGGAGCGAAGAAGGCTGAATTGTGTAAATACTGCTATTGAAAAGTCCAGATTGTTGAACAAAGTGGCGACGAGAAAAGCAAATATGGTAGACGTCAGTCGGACGGCGTAGGCAAGTGTAGCTGAGCTACCACTATCGAGATCTAGTAAACCATGTCGCATGTCCGAAAGACGTTGAAGAATCTCAAGAAGAAGTACCATAAGTAAGGGCAGGACAAAACCTAGAACCACCATGGGCAGCCTGGCGGAGAGAGGAAGCCACGGTCGTTTCTTATGACTGCCTTCGAGAGGATGCAATTCGCGGGTACTGCCAAAGGACTCAAGCCGTAGCTCATGCCTACAAGGACTGATTGTGAAATGCATATTTTCCAGTCTTTTCTTAAGCTGGCTGCTTCTATAGTGGCCAGTATTTTTCAACAGAGCAAGAAGAGAGGGGCTCTTCAAGAGAACAGAGGCGTAAGACGCGATGGATCCCGAAACATGTCGCTGGTTTTCCTTGCTGGGGACGAGCAAAGACAGAATTCCGCAGAATACTGATAGGAGAAAGAAGCCAGAAACTATCGGCCAGAGTGTGTAATGTCGAAGGTGTAATCGGTTCTCGCTAACATGTGCAATAGCTTCAAAAGAGTCGCCCTCAGGATTCTCTACAAGCAATGCCTTCTTTGCAAACTCGACTGATATGCCTTCAAAGACACCCGCAGACAGATTTCCTAGGATTGAGGGCTGAAAAAGAGCGTTGGTGTCTTCTTCCATTACTTTTAGCCGGGCCGCTACTAATTGAAAAAACGCAAAGGCATACTCGGACCCAGGGGAGATTGTCGGATCTACTAGTAATGTGGCAGAGGAAACATAGATATTCGCAAGCAATGTCTCTGCAAGATCGTAATTTGTCATGTTGGGTAAGTGCCGCGAAGAGTCGCCGAGCACAGGATCCTCGTTGAGAGTGACTTGGCCGCTCAAGGCATCCCATGTCGCATTCGCTGACACCATGCCATAGCCAACTTTGCAGATAGTTGCTGATGCCCTTTGAATGTTGACTTGATTATATGAATTGTACGATTTATCGTCCTTGAAAGCGGTGGAGAGGTCTGCTACTGAGATTGCGTAACGAATGTCAGGCTCAGATGACTCTGACGAACGCTTGTCGTCAAGGCTGTTGTGGGCTGCGCAATCCACCCAGAGAATGGAGTAGGGCCGTACTGTATCCCTACAAGAGGTCCCGCAAATAAAATACGACCTTTCCACCTTCAAGTCGCTGGATGAACAGGATGGCGAATCGAATCTGTAGTATAATTCGAATTCGCTGTCGCCAAAGGTGGTTGTTGGAAGCGAGAGAGAAGCCTCCTCGCACGTGACGCTCGGTACAAATACATCGACAACAGTCGATACAGATGAGATGTTTGATGAGAATTGTGGTGGGATTAACGACTGATATGCGACGTTCCCCGATTTTGTACCACTCGGGCTCCCTACCGTGGCAGTATTCAGCGTTGCCATGTATGACCAAACAGTCACGTCACCTTGCCTAGAATAATCTCCGACATTTCCCAATGGAGTCGTCGAATTGTCTCCTGGCGAGTTCCACATGTATGCAGTGTTGAACGCGTTCTGGTAGCGAACGGATACTGGTTCCCGATGCCACGTCGGTTCGACGACGAATAATGTAGTGGAAAGGAGGATGATCAGCTTGAGGACTAAAAAGCTCAAGATCGATATGAAAACAGCGTAGTGGCCGTTCCTGAGAGCGCTGAAACAGGCCGTTGGTTGGAATGGAGAAACGTAGTCGAGAAGAACCGACCGAGCAGCTGTCGAGGGCCCATGGGCCATTTCCCACCATGGTTGCATGGATCTGCAGTTGTAGTCGACTTGCCGCCAAAGTGCCAGTATAAGGACGAGAACTCCGGTGGGGCCGTACGTCCACGAGTAGCTGCTCGACGACAGTGAAAGTGGGAGGCCATGTTGTGCTGTGATGTGTCGAGAGACGCCAATCAGTGCCAGAGCGCAGGCTATGAACAAGAAAGAGAAGGCTATCAAAACGGTTCTCCGGAGCCAAAAGTTTTGTTTCTGTTGCCGAATATGCCCGTCAGTGGCGGGGAGCAGGCTGCTTTGAGGACGGCTTTCGTCAGCGTCGCCATCTCGGTCGAGAGAAGCCCTGGGGCCATTTGATGGACGGATTTGCTGCATATTATGCGGGCAGAGACCCAACGGTTTATTTCGCAGGGAGGAAGAATCTTTCGACTAGCGAGGAGAGAATGGTCGTGGGTCGCCCTGAGATCATCTCAGGTCGCCCGGTGCAGCGCGTGGTATCAAGTCGGAAAGTTGAACCGATAATCGTAAGACACAGCGCGAGTAGGCAATGGACGGAACAGATGCAAAGACGAAAAGCCACGGATGTCCCTTTGTGGCATTGAATAACGGAAAAAGTATTGTGACACACCTTAGTCTGGCCAAACCACTTTGCTCTGGGCTACATGCAAATGGGGGAAGGGGCTAGATGTAGGGACTTTTGAGGCAGCTTATCCCTACTTCGCCTTTCCCAGCCCACGAATTGATCATACTCATCGAAGCCTAGGATATGATTGGCTGAAGTATGCAAAATATCCTCGAGAAAGACTGTGCATGCGTGCAAAATGAGTGATCAGATCGGTTGCCGTTGGCTGGGGGTTTGGCTTCGCCACCGACGTGCTGCGTCGCTTATCAGCAGAACCTGCCCTGAACCTCCCAAATGGGCACCAAGTCTGCCTGGTAAGCCTCAATCCCACGTTACAAACGGTGCCAGCTCCGAAGGATGCCTACAGCCTGCCGCACTAGCTGCAGGTCGCATCTACTGTCACGCAATTTTCCTTCCAATCATGACATACGTGGACGCAGCCTGATCTATTCTTGACTAGAGTCTGGCAAACATAGTCGAGAAATAAATGATAATCGACGTCATGAGTTTCAATGATGTTATCTCGCTAAGAAATTCTACTGAAGCTATGTGATCACGATTTCTGTGACGTCCTGTTGTTGAAGTCCTTCATGTCAAAACGAATGGACGATGCGTCTCAATGATGGCCCCTCAGCATTATTGACAAACACAAAGGCCGCCTATGTTTCGCGTAAAATGAGTAAAGGAACTTGAACAACATATGATGTATGAGAAGTCCCAGGTCTGGGGCCACTGACTTTAAGATTATAGTTCGCTCGTCTTCGCAGTCACTCCGGAGAAAAAGAAGAAATAAGATGTCTTGCAGAATCGTATTGTGTATATGAAAAGCAAGACAGCAAGGATAAAAAGTTAAGAACCCATAAAAAAGGATGGTACTCATCTTGCATCCCATTTTCTTCATAGATGTCGTCGGGGGACGTTGGTTCGTCTGCAAACAGGTATTGATCTCTTCGAAACGCGTGTTCAAGCGCCAAGGGATGCGCGTCAAATATTTTGTGGTATGGTTGCTGGTACTGGCGTTCCAGATCGGAAACCAGGCTGATCAGAGGTTCGTCGCGTTGAGTAGCAGGTGCAGATTGAGACTTCGCAGTCTCCTTGAGCTCTAGTCCTCACTGCTGTGTTGAGTGTAGTCATGTATGTATTCACCTGGCGGAGGTGGAGGAGTTTAAACGGATGCCCACCTCAATCAGACCTTTCTCTAAGACATACCAAACAGGCTGAGAAGCTAGTCACAACCAACATTAACTCAAGCGGCTTTGGCTTCAAATTCTGAAGAGAATAACACCTTGGACACCACATGGACGTATTACACAGAACGAATCTGGCGTTACCTCAAGCGCAAAACTTACGTGAGAACTTCACAAGAAAGAATGTATATAAAAGTGAATTTGACTGTAGACACATTATTTCTTCCACCACACAATCAACGGAAAACAACAAAACTATGGCGTTAAGCACAGTATCTTGATATGCTTCCCAGATCATATGAAGATTCCCATGATTAAATACGCAAACAGCTATCAGCCAAATGGTACATTTTATTTGGGTATAAGGGTCATCCGTCACAGTCGTTCATGTATTCGGAACCCCGTCATGCTAAAACGTCTACGTCAAGCCCAATCCTCTAGCCATGCGAGGTGACCTAGATGGTTGAGATGTTTGAGATATCCGTAGCTCCTAACTTCATGAGACAAATGTTCCCATACTCGTGCATTGCGGTTTTCGCCATCTTTGCGAGACCACCATCTACTTGGGGATTTAAATAGACGTATCGATCAATCATATAGAACCTCTCCTCGCAACATGCACTTTTCAAGTATAAAACATACAGAATAGAGAGACTTCTGGTCATTATTCGCGACACGGCATCGAAATGGGGTAATCGCTGAGCTCTCCGTGATGTAACTTCCAGTGCCCAATATCTCAACGCTCAGAATTGGCGCTTGTCACTCGAACCCATTAACAGAACTTCATCACAGGAAGATACATCGCCCTTGGTTCCCATCATCCATCATGCCCCTATTCCGATGTATTCCCAACTCATATCCATGTGAGCAATTCTAACTAGCACACAACGAACCAGCCTGGGGCCGAACAATAGTAAGAGTTGAGACTACCCATAAAGCACAGCTTGTTGAATGGAAGAAGCTCGGAACCATTTCCTTGATGCTCAGCCATTGCTCCTCCAAGTAGGCTTTTAAATACTTCGCCCATCTCTCAAAATATTCCAAGGGCCTTTGATCCGCCCCCTTACCGCTGTCATCGACTTCACAGACAGTCTGAGATACTACTAGATGCTTTGCATATCGAAGAAATAGTATTAATGTCATAAGAAAACAAGCGCACAGTGGTATAGTTCAAAAAGACAATATACAATCCTCTCCATCCCTTTAAGAAACGCCAACACGTCCATCATCAAACATCATGACAACACTCATCGCCGCCCCTTGGCAAAGGACTCAACCTTGCCCATAAGACTCTTCAGTCCGACACCCCTCTCACAGTTACCCTCAAGCCAGGCCTCCATCTTCTCTCTGACACCACGCATGCTCTTCAACACCGGCATCTTTGCGTTCTCCTCCATACCAACGAAGGACCCGGGGTTGAGCAGGACGTCGAAACACTCGCCCCAGATGTCTGTCTGCCAGTACCGCTTGAGACTCTCGCGCACGCGGTACTTGCGCCCGGAGCCAATACCACCCTGGTCGCAACGGACGGCATCGATGTACTTTCCGAAGAGAAGGCAGTGGATGATGCCAGCGAGGCCGTGGTAGTCAATTTGCCACGTCCAGGGCCGGCCCTCGCGCATCTCGGCACAGTCCTGGGCGCTTGTCTTCCAGTCAGCAACGAAGCCGACGTCGGGCTCGAAGTTGCGCATGTCGATGCCGCGGCCAAAGTCGATGAGAGTCACACCGCGAGCGTCCCAGCCGCCGGTGCCGTCAGCATGGTATTGGGTGTCGAGGGTGCTGTTGGTGCTGATGCCGTCGAGGCGGAGGAGGCAGTTGTCGGCTTTGAGGTCGCCGTGGAGGACGCCGCGAGTGTGGAGTGCCTCGACGGTACGGAAGAGTTCGATGGTGAAGAACATGGCGAGCTGCTCGTCCATAACGGCCGATGGCTCCGCACGGAAGAAGTTCACCACATCGAGGAGGCTGCCGTGAGGGTGGAAGGGAAGGAATAGGAAGCCCTCGTCTTGGTAAAGATGGAATTCATGGGCGTACGACAGGGAGGCGGCTGCACGGTGTTGAGGACCGAGGCGTGTGTGAGCGAGGCGCATCATGTGGAATTCCCAAGGCGACGGGGGAAGTTCCATCTTGAGTGCCTCCAAGGCGGTGCGGTGATTGACGGCGAATGCGCCCTTGCCCATGGCGACAACGCCGTCTTCGTCTTCTTCTTCGGCAGCGGAGTTCTCAACGAGGTAAACAGGGGCGAATGCGCCTGCGCCCAGTTCCTTCCTAACGGTGTACTGGGTCGAGACGTCGGGGAAATCGACGGTAACTAGGGCGCAGGCATTGCTCATGCGCTCTCCTCTGGCTGCCTTGGACATGGCCTTGGCGAATTTGCGGATGTCGTTGCCCTTCTCGTACTTCTCATTCCGGTGGTCATAAAACCCAGGATATGAGCTTAGAGGAGGCTGCATGTTCTCAAGAATCTCGTTCCTGACTGCGTCGTCGACGGGGTTGCATTGGAGCTCCTTGATAATGGGACCCTTCTGAGACACTGGTTTCGCGGAGGTCTTTGGCTTTCCAAGAAGAGGCTGTGGGATCTTGACGGGACTGAAAGTGCTCAGGACTTCTTGCAAAGGACTGCTGGGAGGGTCCTGCATGTCATCGTCCTCTTCTTCGTCGATGATCGAGGCGGCGTCGTCTCGACTCGGAGTCTCATATCTTGCTTTGCGTTCGGTGAATGCTAGCGACGACTCTGTTCTCTCGGTGATGGGAGTCATGAAGGGAAGTCGATTGTTAGCCACCTCCGCCGCATCTCTAAACGGTCGTGTCCTTGGCTCATAATCCTCAGGCGGTATCGGGACGAAGATAGTCTTCGTCCTGGGCGGATAGTCTTCATCGTCTTCCTCATCTTCCTCAGCGTCCGAATCTCCTGCCTCACGAGAACTCGTGTGATCATCGGCCAAGTGCTCAGACGGCTCGACATAATTGGGGTCCATGAGATCAGAAACTTGCGTGTGGTCTCCGTCGGCCTCCGTGACGTCGCCATTGAGGTCTGGCACATGCTTCCGCGTCGAAAAGTCGGACCATTCGCTGATACTCTTCGCATCCGAAGCTTCGTCATCTTCCTCTCCGTCGTCGTCCATATCGACTTGGCGGGTGGTAATGGTGCTCTCTGCTTCTGTGTAATCGCCGTCTGTTTCGTAATCGTCATCATCGCTCTCCTCTTCCTCTTCCTCCTCCTCTTCCTGGGGTGCAGACTGAATGGGCTGGTTGAAGATCTCGTAAATCTCGTCTGTCGCAGCCCTGGTATGGATGGTCATTGTCGGTTCAGAGGTGTTTCTCTTCTTGAGCTTCGGCCTGGACGGTGAGTCCAGGTTCGCCTTGACTGATGAGGCGTTAGCAATCAGTTACGATACGTGCTTCAAAGCCGACTTACTGATCTGTGTCTCATTAACCTCCATTACCTTCTTCTTCTTGCTCTTCCCCTTCGGCTTGATGATGGCGCCGTTCTCGTCCATCATCACAGACTCTGTGTGGACTGCCAGCTTTTCCTGCATCATGTGACCTAGGTTATCAACTGCCGAAATCTCGGCACTCATCACTTCAGGAATAACACTCTCGTCCAGAGGCTCTTCATTCCAGTTGCGGCCCAGCCAGCCTCTGTTCATGGCCCAGATCTCCTCAAAAGCCAACTCAGAGCCAGGCTCCTCTGGAGTGGGGTACACGGCCTCGAGGTTGATGAAGATGCGCTCCTTCTTGCCACTAACAGGATTCACTACTATCTGATTCTTGGCAGGCACAAGAGTGATATGAGACTTTGACATCTGTGCTCGTGATTGTGATCGTGATTGGGGTTGCGCTCTCGGCTGCAACTTAGACTGAAATACAAAAAACGCCAAAGCCACCCATTAGTCCTATAATCATCAACATCTGGGCATTGGGAGGTGAAAGTGAACGTAGGACATACCGTATCCCTGAAAATTGCCATCTTGGGAGCAGTGCTCTTCTTTCCACCGGCCTTCAGTGTCTCGCCCGCCCACGGCTTGGGCTCCATTACGTTCTCCTTCTTGCGGTCGGCCAACGAGCCAATGGAATCCCAGCCCTTGGATCCAGACTCGCGCGCAGACAGTGCCGGAGGGGCATCATTAGCGTCTGAGAAAATGGCCATCTTAGCCTTCCCAGGCTTGGAGGCAGGGCCGCCGACGCCCTGATTCGGGCGGGCTGCTTGGGGGTCTGCAGCAGCTGCGCGGGCAGCAGCGAATGGGTCGATCTTGGCGGCAAGAGCCGGTCGCATCGTGGGCAGCGCTGGCGAGGAAGGTCTGACGGCTTCCTCTGGCTGTTGGACGAGTCTCTCTTCGAACTCCTTGAACTTGCGCATCAAGCGCTGGACTGGTCTTGCTTCGCGCTCGATGCCCAGCTTGTAGACTTCCTCAGCTTGGTTCCATCTGCCCGCTCCCTCAAGCCAGGCAGCGTATTCTTCGTAGAACAAGGCCAGTGTCTCGCCAATGTTGTGTCGCGAGAGGAACAGGAATGTTTCGCGGGGCGAGTCGCTGAAGAACTGAATGTAGAGAACCCAGAGCTTGAGATACCTAGGGTCGTTCTTGTATTGTGCTGAGCTGACGAAGGCCTTGGTGGCGCGCTCGAGGATGGTGTGAAGCTGCGACGCCGGGGTGGCTTGCGCGGAGGGGTATGCGTCGAGGGTCCAACGCACGTAGCGGTCGAAGATATCGAGAGGGTCGTCTGACTCGGAGATGTTCTCAATCTCTGCCTCGTACTCGGCACGGATGCAGTCATTCACGTTCTGGGTGTCTGACAGCGTAGGGGTGTCGAGCTTGTGCAGGGGAGAAGGGGAGAACAGCTCGGCCAATTTTTTGGCGGAGCGTCCGCTTGGCAGCGCTTGAATGTTTTCTTTTTGCGCTTCGATGATGTCGAAGTTGATGAGGTCGTCGGAGGCTGCCATGGTTAGTATCGTCGCGGCAGGTAGCCCGCGAGTCTCCGAATTAGTTGGGTGCTGAGGAGTTGCAGTCGGGAGATTGTTTTCGGCAGTGGAGGAGGAGGGATTGAAATGGTTGTTTAGTGTTGTGATGCTGATCCCGATAACGATAACAGAAGGAGTCAGGGGGCTTTTGTGGCGCGTTGTCGGGGCAACAACCATTCAGTGCCGCCCCAGGCCGGGCAGCAGCTGCGACCAACCACAGGCTCTGCAGTGTGGCTGCACCCCCGATTGGTGGGGCTGCTTGGGGGGACACTAAGGTACACACTTGTGCAGGTGCAGTCTGATGCATGAACATTCTCACCACCTCAGTATTGTGTGCTTGATCAAGAAGATGAGAAGCTGCTATCTACTGAGCTTTACCGAGACTTCAGTGCCTGGATCAAATATGGACTTGTATCGGAATTTTTCCCGCGCTCAGCGCAGACTTTGGGGTCAGGAAGGCGCAATCGGAGGCAAGTGCCCATCCAGACGTAGTTTGCGCCTGCTTGGTCGGTGGTGGTTGTTTTGGAAAGATCCGAATATCTCTCAAGTGAGGGAAAGCGCTTTCCGAATTCAGTGGTTTCCTTGATTGACGTACCGTGTGTTTTTTTGCTCTTTTACCTTCCCCAGAGAAGTCCACGGCAAACCTCGCCGTCTTCACCACATCATATCGTCCAGACTTGGATGGCCATCGCGAACATCCATCGCCAAGATGAGACGCCCCGGCATCCTATCTCAGCAGCCAAACAATTACCATGCTCATGCTGACGATATTCACGGCGATGATGCTTACGGTGATTTCCGATACGACGACATTTCCGACAGCGACTTGCTTGCACTGGAGGCTGCGGTTAACTCCAGCAATCACATCGGCCTGAACCATCACAGCAGCCGCTCGAGCAAGGGAACACTCAAGAGGTCTCCCTATGCATCACCGCCTAGTCAACTCATCAGTCTCCCTGCCGAAATCATCCTAGAGATCCTGAGAGCACTTCCTTCCGATGACAAGTTGCGGAAAGTCAATGTGACTCCCGAAAACCGGGCAACCCTCCATCGACTGCCCACTCGACGCACTTTGGTGGCCCTCTCCCTTACCTGTCGAGCACTTCGCCAACTCAGCCAGATACAGCTCTTCTCGCAAATATACTTGACCAACGGCAAGCCCACGGCACTTCTTTTGCGGTCGCTCATTGAAGAACCGCACTTCTGCGCCTATGTCAGGCGTCTTTATCTGGGATTCGCCGTGGACCATGTACACGAATCCCGCGTGGGCTTACGTGCCATCTACCAAACAATCGACGTCAACAAGATACCCAGACTTCACCGTGACGTTTTGGAGAAATGTGGAATCAAGGACCAATGGACGGAAAAAGACTCAGGTGTGGCAGTCGTCGAATCTTTCGAAATTTTTGTTGGGTTGATGCTGTCTTTGACAACGCGTCTGGAGTCTCTGACTATGGGATTCAAAGAGCGTAATAGCCCATACCTTGAAGGTGAACTTCGGAAAAGTCCCAGCGGGACCGAACGCTTTCTCTCGGCTTTCCTTCGAATCAGAACAGGCTACTTTCGCAATCAGACAGATGTTTCTGGCCGCACAGCTTACGAACTCAGCTACGAAGTCCTTCCGAATTTGCGAAGCCTGGAGGTGCACGGGAATGTCCGCCGTCCCGGTAGCACCTACACCTGCACTAGAATCGCTCCGTTTCCTCTCCCCTGTTTACTTACACTACCGACCATCAAGAAATTCACTTCCTACTCGGACTCCAGTAACTGGTGGCGTCTCAAATACCTAACGTCAGCTGCACCCATTGTCCTGGAGGAGCTTTCACTCTATCGGGAATTCAAGATTGGTTGTGATTTATCCTACCTCTTGAAACAGTGTCCCAGCCTCAAGAAGCTTGGAATAGTACTGGAATACCCGAGACGCGGGTCTAGTAACAGCAGCTTACCGCACTCTGATACCAACAGCATCTCGACAGTAACACCTAAGACTTGTCAAAATCTTAGTACTCTGATCTTGCGGGCAAAAGGAAATCGGTTGCTATTTTCCGAAGACGAGCCAGATGACTGCTGGCTCTCCAACATGACCAAACTGGTCAACTTGCGGACTGAAGTCTCTTGCCTGTTCAAGACCCCGACAGACATGGCTATCGCGGTCCTTTCCGATCATCTTCCCCCGAATTTGGTCGACTTAGCGCTCTACGACATGTGGTACGAGGACTCAAGATATCACGCAACTAATCTCCAGAGTGTGTGGGCGCTCGGCGACTCCGAGCTTTTACCGCTGGACAAAGTCAATGGCATTACCGAACCCTTCGCAGAAATGCTTCTTCGGCTATGTTCATCTCGCCTAGCTGGCAACTTTCCAAACCTTCGCAAGGTGGCTGTCCAGTCGCCAATCTTCGAAATAGATACCGGTTTTGCGTCAAACGACTTGACAAAGGCTTTCGAGGCAGCTGGAGTGCGATTCGAAATCATCCCTTTTGCACAATTTATGCCTGCTTCGGGGTCAGATTTAACCTTTGGAGAAGTGAAATCCGGGCGGGGGGGAAGTGACGCTGGCGACTGCGTGAATAGAGAGTCCAAAATGGCGGGGCTGGGGGCAATGATGTTGAAGACCGAATGTGGACGATAGCTACGAATATTTGCCAGAGAGTGTGTATCATATCAAGTGGAATGGTTCAAGAACATATCCCTTATAGAGCTCAATATCATCCAGCTAATTGCGTTAGCTTATCAACCCATCACAGAAGTCCAGCTGAGGGCACGCAGTCTCGTGATATGGCGGCAATGGACGAGCTGGACGAGATTGGTGCCAACCTTAGCGGCAGCCCTATCATCCCAGACTGCAAGATCCTCGTCCGCAGAGCTCGCAACGTGGAGCCCATGCTCTTGAGCTACATTGTTGCCCAGGTTGCCGCGTAGAAGCGTTGGTTGGAGGCCTAGAACCTTGAGAACATTGAAGACGAAGGTGTACTGGGCTCTGGCGTAGTCTACCTTAAGAGATTACGTCGTATCCAGACCGAAGTTTGCAACCAACTGAAGTCCCGCTTGCCGGTTTACGCAGTGCCCTCAGTCTACATTGTCCTCTAGAAGCTTCGTCTCAACCCCAACGGCAAGGTCGAATCCCCGGCTCTGCCCTTCCTCGACGCCATCGAGAGGATGGAGGACGCCGCTGAGGAGGGCCAGAAGAGCTTGGAGGCCTTTTTGGAGACTAAGAAGGCTATTTCCACGCAATGGTCGGCTCTGATCCTCGGTCTCGGTGCCAAGACTATCAAGTAGATGAACCCGAATATGCCCCTCCGACCAAGAGTGACCAAGCCCAGGACCGACTCGGACTTCTTCGACTGCGGTGGGCACAGTCTTCTGGCCCAGCAGCTTCTCCTTGTCATCCGCAAGAACTTGGGTGTCGGCATCACTATTCCCGTCTATTACGCCAACCCCATACTGGGAGGTTTGGGCTCTCAGGTTGATCGTCGGCGCAGCGAACGGGATGTCACCGTTGACAAGGCCGCGGGGAGCGTCATGCCAAGCGCGGGCCCTGCTGCTCTTAGCCCCTCGTCCGGCGCCACATTCTGCCTCACCAGTGCCACGGGTTTCTTGGGCGCCTGGCTCGTTAATGATGTTGTCGGTAGAAACAAAGTCAAGCTTATCGTGCACAGTCGTGGAGTCAAGGATCTTGACTTCGGCAAGGACCGTGTGACGAGGTCGGTCATGGACCACGGTCTGTGGCTACTCCCTACCTGCGTCCCCGCATGAATGAGTTCCTTTCGGCGCCCATCTACTTCGGCTTCGAGGTTCCCGAGATCGACTACGAGGAGTGGAAGACGAGACTTGAGCAGTTCGTCTCGGCCGGTTCCGTCGAGAAGGACGCAGAGCAGAGCGCTTTGATGCGTCTCTTGAAGCCTTCAATGGAGATGTCATCCATCACGCCGCAACATCAGCCCATAAGCAGCTGGAACTTGCGTGTTTGTTTACTCAAAAGTAAGTTCTATTAAGGAATTCTGTCTAATAACTGCCCTTTAAACCCCGTCAAAGACCAAGATCCTTCTTCAGCCCAGGCAGCACAGTGCCCTCGTTGAACGACCACACCAACGCGCTGTTGTGACCCGAGAACGCCGCGCCAGCCCAGTACGTGTTCCTCGCGCCCTCCAGCGCCAACAGCTTCGCGTAAAACCCCTGCTTGATCTGATCCGCGGACACGCGCACGTTGTACGGCGCGTGGTTGGAGTAGTACGGGAAGGTGACCGTCTCGGCCGCGTCCTTGGGCACGGCGCCGACGGCGGCCAGGGTCGCCAGGTTCTTGCGGATGACGTTCTTGCCATCCTCGTCGGAGTAATTTGTGTCGTTGAAGCCGACGGCTACGAGGAAGTCGCCCGGGGAGCCCGCGGTGTAGAGACCGTTGGTGCCGGGGATGGCGGGCTGGTTGAAGGGCGTCGTGGCGCCGACGTTTTGCAGGCTGTTGTTGAGGTCTTGGATCGTGGCCACACCGGCCCAGTAACCCAGCGCGGAGAACTTGGAGAAGAGGTTCCGCTCGTGGGAGGAGAGGTCAAACTGGCCGACGTTGTCCAGGGTGGGGGGAGCAGCGATGAGGAGCTTACGGGCGCGGATGAGCTTGGGGGGCTGATCCGGTTGGTGGACGAGAACGGAGACGCCGGAGGCTCCGCGCTTCACCTTGACGATGGTCGAGTCGAGAAGGACATCGTCGCCGAGTACCTTGGCCGCGGCGTCGTAGAGGCTACGCGTGTCGCCGGTGCCGGAGACGATGAACTCGCCAAACAGGCTAGCTAGCAGGCCCGGGCCGAGGCCCTTAATGCCGTAGAGAGACGGGATGGCGGAGATGTCGCCGGTCCACCAGTTGAATTGCTCGATGACGGGGAGGAGGGCGGAGAAGCCGTACTTCTGCGCCAGCTCGCCGAAGGGCACGGTGAGCTCCTCGGGCACGGGGTCCGGGACGAGGAAGCCCTGGTCGATCCAGGGGTACTTTGACAGGATGTTTGTCGAGTACGCCTGCGCGGCAGCCTGGAGGGCCTGCTGCTGCGCCGCGGTCGCCGAGGCGTTTTGCGCGGGGATCGGGATGCCGAGGGAGAAGTCGTAGCTCTGGGTGGTGCCGGACTGCGCGGTGAGGGGGTTCGTGTTGACGGTGGACACGTTGAGGCGGGAGAAGTAGTTGCTCACGACCTCGCGGTTCTCGAAGACGACGACGCCGATGTTGGCGGAGACCTTGGTCTGGGGGTTGATGTAGGTCTCTGCATGGCCGCCGATCTGGGACTTCTTTTCGATCACGACGACCTTTGCGCCGGCGTCCTTGAGGTTGATCGCGGCATGTATGCCGGCGGAGCCGCCTCCGATGATGGCGAGATCAACTTCAGTTGCGTCGACGGCGTAGGGGGTTGCGAGGGCGGAGGGGAGGAGCAGCGCCCAGGGCGAGGCGAGGCGGGAGATCCTCATTGTGATGTTTGGGATATAGAATAATGAAAATAAGGGAGTGACTATTGGTAGGGAATGAGTGGACTGTCAGAGAGACTGGATTAGGTATTATTATGTTTGGTCGGGATATGTTCACGTATGATGCCTCAAAGACACCTACAGATGGGACCTCGAATTCTAGCTTCACCCAGGAACGCGCATCTTCTTATAATCATTCCCGGCGACCTACGGGCCCGACGGATCCGTGCCGGGGTTGATTGACTTTTGCAAACATAATGAATGCGGCAATACTCGCCCCAAGACTCGTAGGGCGTGCTTTGACGTGATGTTGACGCTTCGAGTACAAATGTGCCGACGTTACCTTCGCCGTTCCGGCCATACCGGGCGCCTGGTGTTATAAGATTGGTTTAATTAACACGGGAACCTTGACACCTCTAGAACGCCGGCGTTTGCGGTGTCGGTGGAGCCCCGACGTCGTTTAAGCTTTGATTAGTCCCGTTCGTCGGTTGAACCTCCGGGTTGGCCTGGTCATAGAATCCTGGTCTAGGCTGAGAGACCCCAGACCCAATGGAACGGAATCTGGGGTTGGCGTTGCCGCGCGGGTCACTTGAAAGATGAGGAGCTTTTGAGTCCTCGAGCTGGGGCCTTTCGCCTTATGAAGTTCTATTCAGAAGAAAGTTCTTGGGTCAATTTCAGTTGTTGAACTGGTTTTTGATGGCTGATGGCTACCTTAGGCTCCAGTCTGCAAACCCATTGCTCGTACACGAGATCTAATCAGTAGAAATAGCATTCCTGCTCGAAAACCCCTAAGACCTGGTGAATGTACACCGCTTCCCACCTGATTCTATAACATGGAATCTTGCCATCCACCCACGAAGCCGGATGAGTTATATCTTTTGCATACAAGTTCTTCTTCGAAATTCTGCGAGCTAGAAATAACATTGTAAGATGACCAGGATCGCGCAGAGAGAAAGATCAACCCAATACCCCAATCTGCAAGGATTTTGATTGGTATCAAACCACCTTCGACGGCGGTTGATATCTTGATTGGTGCGTCGATGGAGAACCCGCCTTGTATGTCATCAGTGTGGCGAAGAAACAGGATGTCGAATGGTCCTCTGGTTCGAAGGTATATCTGGCTGTCGATCCTGAGCAGAAGCGCAATGAGTAGTTGTTCGTCGACGCCGCTGACTGCCACGACTTCTCCCACAGAACGGCAAGTAACCTGCCCTCTCAGGAAATGACTCCACGGCCAGTTCTCCACACGAAAAGCTTTTGCAACAAGCAAGATGAATCCAGCGAGAACCCAGCAAAACACACTAATGTTGAACGGATCAACACCGTGAATTCGATCGCCCACCGTGAAACCAACTGCAAGCCCGCCAAGGACGAGAATGGCGCAGCCGACGAGAGAGCCCCAAGTATACCATTTGCAGGATATGACAATGGCATTGGCGTCAGTGACCCATTTGAAGTATTTGTTTTTCACGGCTTCAAGGTTCCTTTTGGCCTGTTCTCGGTCGCTCAACGTCACCGTCTTATTCGGACTCTTGACAGCCCAGCTTAGCGTTTGGGCGTAGGTTTCAGAGGAACTCCCATGCTCATTATGGCCAACCGCCCTCTTTTGAAGCAAGAAAGTCTCGGAAACAGGACAAGCATCGCTGTTTTCTCTCTGAGTTGGCCGCCGAGACTCGTACTGGCTCGTCCGTAAAATCGCGGTACAGATCATTTTGGGTTGCTCCACAAGGAGCAACGCAAAACGGTCGTCTTTGCCGGAGCTGAAGAGGATTTTGTCAATGAGGTTATGAAGAGAAGCACTGAAAGTGCCTGAGCTCATGGCGTAAGGTACGGTTGCTGTAATGACCCTCGTCATGGACCCCAATTTGACCGCGCCCTTTCGACTCTTGGGCCTTAGTTCACCCTCGTAATCCACGTAGGAACACCTCCATTTGAGCGATGTCCAGCTGAAATTGGTATGAGACGTAGGCTCCTTCTCGAGAGCCTCCCATGTTCTAAGGCAGACTTCGAAGCCAGCTGTAAAGGCACGTGTGACACCCGTTTCGCTAGCCGCACCAATGCCACCGTCTCGCTGTTCGCAAAGAAGAATTTGTTCTGAAGTGATGAAAGACTCGTATAGCGCGATGCTGCTCTCAAACTCATCAACTCCAGGAGCCAAGTGGTTGCTAACGGCAAACGCGCTCAGAGAGTCGATCAGCATGTGGATTACGGCGTTATGCAAGAGATCCATTTCCAAGAAGTACTTGGTTGCATATCCGGCACGGTTTGGAGGAGGCGGAGCAGTCTTATAGTTTCTGTTAAATCCAAGACCTGGATTATTTGCGTAATAACCATCGTTCTTTGCTTCCCGCTTTTGGATGCGCGACGGCGCATCACTACCATTCTGCAGTGTCTGTTCCGTTGCCGCAGGGAGATCATGTCCGACGACTTTCATTTTCGCTGAGATTCGCGCAATTACTGCGATGATGTTGTTGATCCAATAGGTGCCCCTGAAGCTCTGAAGAACGATCTTCACGAGGACTGCAGTGAGATAATTAACCATTGCGTGGTAATAACGCTGATACTCTTCTCCTTGGAGTAGAAGGGGTCCAGAGAACCGTTCGTCCCCCGTAGCAGGGTCGAAGTATGCCAACAGGCGTTCCTGTATGCTAGCATAACCATGCAAGTTTCGGTCGATGTGTTCAACCATGACCACAAGCGCGTCATGTGCAGAGCTTGAATCAAACGTTGACCCAGCCAATGGAGTCGAAAATAACCGTTGGCGTCGGCTGGCCCAAGCATGCTCTCGCTGCCCTCAAATCTGATAGCAGCCTCTGAATTCGCGATCTGGACCAATCGATGAGCCTCCAACTCACAGAGCTCGTCATCGTCTTCTTCCTTGAGGTCTCCGTATGGGGTCAGGTCGCTAAACTTCGGAAGATGCGGAATAACGTAGCCCTCTTGTAACTCGAAAGCTTTGTGCAGAGTCACTGCGCGACAAACGGCATCGACGTCGACATCCGGGACGCTGTATTTGGTCCACCGGTCTTGCCTAATATCCAGCGACTGCAATCGCTCTGACTTTGAAGGTAATGAAGTAGGTAAGGCAAGAGGAATGGATGTTCGCTTTTGAAGCGTCGTCATTGTGATTAGAGACGCGAGATACAGGTTCAATCTCTGAAGCTGTTTGGCAGCACAAGTGGTTCGGAACTCAACAAGAAATTAGATCATATGTTCATATCCAGAAGCGTCTACAATAAGTTCGGTTCAGAGGACCGGGCAGGCCCATGAGGCATATTTGCATGAGGTATGTTCCTCACGAGCATGCAGTGAGAATGGTCGGGTACCGATTCCGGGTCAGCCGGTCACATCCATGGTACGTTTACCCTGCTCCACTGGACGACTGCTGCCTTGCGTTGTGCCCGATTATTATTAGCCTGCATGCCAACGCAGCTTGCTTAAACGCCAAGTCACCCCGCTTCCACCCGCTCATAGAAATCAGGCTGTTCCATGTACTACTATATTACATGTTGGAGCGCATCGCCTAATGGTTAAAATTGCTTGAACGTGGGGACTAAGTCTTTGGTAATCTGTCTTAACTACACTCGCCTCTCTCATATTTTACGGCGAATCATTATCTCTAAAGACATCAGTTTCCAACCCGCGGCGTCTTTGAAACAGGCCAGCCGATTGAGAATTGCACCATGGCCGATGAACCAGACAAATTATTTGCCGCTTACAAGTCCAAGCTCGATCCAAATTGGGTGAACCAAAGCTTGGTGAAGCCGATGTCTACATCGGGCGTCGTGAAAACAGATGACAGCGAACGTCCGTATCGGATACACCTCGAGGATATCACACAGGAGAACCATCCATGGGGAGATATTTCAGCAGTCTATCGAACTGGCGAAAACGTCAAGCAGCAAAGACGCAGAGAATCCCGCTTCGGCGATGCTGCGTTGGTCTTGCGGCATATCATCATAAAGAAGAACAACGAAGAACGCGTGATATCGCAGCTCGAGATCCAGTCCAATACCTTGCGGAGTGCATTCACGGATATTGCCAAAGGGCTGGTCAACATCAACCTACACCAGGATCCGATCATAATCCCAAGCCCCTATGTGGAGATTTATTACTGTGAAAGGCGCATTCAAGAGGCACTTGACGTCGCAATGGATAAATCTCTATGTGATCAGCTGCGTCTTCTACAGAAGTTTCGGGAAGATTACATGGCTCGAACAGTCAACGATCTACACGCCCTGGAGCCTAGTGGATTGATAACATTCGACCTTTTGTCATTTATCTTTGCTCCTGGTCACCCGGTCGTCCTCACCAACCGCTATCTTTCACATTTTCCAACACACTGGATAGCTCTGCTTCATAGCTGTCATTTCATTCAAGATGGTCGAGATGACAAGAATCTGGAACTAGAGCTCAGGCTGAAGTATACCGGGTTCAATGGCACTGTTTTCGGTTCTGTGAACACAACAATTACATTAGACCGCTTCATTGGTACTAAGAACATTACAGAACTTCCTGTATACCCCATCAAGTATCACCCAGACCATCACAACCTGCTCGAGTCTCTGAAGGTCAGGGGATTGGAATATTCAAGGCTTTGTTTAGGCGGCGCCAAGGCTCCTGTGGCCCAAAAGATTTTTGGCTCTCATATCCACTACAGCGGGCCTGTTTGGGAGCTTCCTCCTCACGGTTCAGAAAAAAACTCCAATCCTTCCCGTTCAGGTTCTTCTAGCCACAACCGCTACATGTATCCTGGTCCCCGTCGTGAGGACACCTCCTCGGCTCTTCTAGATATGTATCTTGGCCCACCTACATCCGAGGCAAGCTTGAATCTACATTCACATCCACTCTCCATCATCAGTTCAACTCTAATTATTTACAGTCTGCAGGCAGGGTCATAATCGATTCGCCACAATTCTTGGAAGAATTTCCGGGATACCGAGACGAAACTCGTCGTCAGCAATCTGCATCTTGGTCAAGCAGATCGTCATTTAGCTCTATTACTTCACCGAATCTTTCGTCCGCCACCCGTGCTGTAGAGGAATTCACGGGAATCCCATTTGATGAATTGACTGAGATGGATCTGGCTTCTTTCCCTCCAATTATCCCGGGGTTTACACTGACAAAGCGTCTCTGGGGGTTCTTTCTCGTCAGCCATGACGGGCAAATCGATTGGAATGAGGAGGCTTTTGACAGCCTGCACCTGGAATCACAGCGTAAAGATGCTGTATGGAGGCTGGTGCGAGAACATCGACTGGGAACAAGTTTGTTCGACGACGTCGTTGCTGGGAAGGGAAGAGGGCTTGTTTTCCTCCTACACGGGCCTCCCGGGAGTGGCAAAACCATGACAGCGGGTAAGCCCATGACACAGTCTTCGTTGCCGAGACATCGCAAGCTGAGGCTAACGAATTTGCAGAGGTCGTAGCAGAAAGTCTGCAGTGTCCTGTGTATTACACATCTGGAGGAGAGCTTGGACTCGACATGTGGGAGATCGAGTCCAACTTGCGTCTCATATTCAAACGCATGCAGCGGTGGGGCGCCGTCTTACTCTTTGATGAGGCAGACACATTTATGGCGCAGCGCAGCGAAGACAACATCGAGCGGAATGCCCTCGTGTCTAGTTCGTTCAATCTTGGTCTCACCGATGTGGTAGAAAGAAATTACTAACTTGACGTCGTAGTCCTTCTTCGAATGTTGGAATATCAATCTGGTATCCTATTCCTCACGACCAACAGGATTGACGATTTCGACACTGCGTTCTTCTCCAGAATCCACGTTCGTCTCGAGTTCGAAAAGCCTAGTGCTCCACAGAGAACTTTGATTTGGTCTTATCTTGCCGAGAAAGATGGCCATGAGATCTCCCAAGAAGAGTTTGCAAAGCTTGGGAATCTCCCGATGGATGGACGACGAATCAAGAACGTTCTACGGGTTGCATCGCTTTTATGTCGCTCGCGGGACGCGACTGGGAAGACGACTGTAGACGATGTGAGAAAGTCACTTAGGATTTCTGCTGGAGATCCGAATGATGAGGGAGTCGAGCAGGCAATTCAGGACTTTTGTGGGTGATGATGGTTTTATGCGGAGATAAGCATTCCTTTCCTCTTGATTTGTATCTTTTCCCATGATGGATATTCAATTATTCGAAGAGTTTGCGTCTTGCTGAAATTGGATCACCAAGAACATGAAGACTTTCTGTAAGCCCTCCTTATTAGAGCTGTTTCATTAGGTTCCAAACAGAGACCTTCTACGGTTGAATAGCCGCCGACAATCGATCACGAGGCACAGAAGCACAGCCGGTCCTGCGCAAGTTCGCCAAGTCTTGGCATAAGACAATGGAACCATGTCGCTGCTAGGCATCAGAGCATGTTTTCCGAGCTGAGCTAAGACGCAGCACGATGAAGACCATGAAAATGAAAAACATCCCCAAAATGTAAGACCAAACTCTGTTTATGTGCCCCTTACATAATAGCCAAGAACTTCAGCCCTGTGGCTCATTAGGCGAGCCAGCGGGAGCGCCCAAGTGACAACACAGTTTTAACTGCCTAAATCACAACTTCAGCACTCGCTAAGCTTACCTTTCTTTCCAAGAGATGAGATGCTGAAAATAGAGACACGAGCGAGAAAGGGGGGACAGGATGAGTGCAAGGCTAGATGGGAGCAATGGACAGACTTTTTGCGTATAAAATGAGACCGGCATGCCGCGTATGATACCGTTCTCTCTCTCATCCTCATCACAAACATCGTCATTCCGTTAACCGTCAACGATACCTTCTTATCTGAAGCCAATTCTCATCTGTTTCCTAAAACCACTTCAACGCCCATTCATCTCCATGAAAGCCTCTGCTGCTACCATCGCCGCCGCGCTTGTGGCCACCGCCGTCCCCGCTATCGCCTATCCTGCGACTCTGCACACTCGCGACGGCGAGACCTGGAAGAGCGACAAGGGCGGAAACGTCAAGGTTGAGGTCGGCAACGAGTTGATTCTCTATGGGACCGCCTTGCCCTCAGCTACTCTCAACGCCATTCTCGAGCAGTGTGGGGAGTTGAGTTGCAAGCCGGGAGAGCCTGTCAAGGCCAAAACTATGCGCATCGGTGCGGGTAACATGGGCCAAGAGACGGAAATGATTCTCACTGTTGAGGGTAGCTTCGCTAGCGCTGGAGAGCCTGGCGACAAAGCCCATCTTGTCGAAATGGCTAAGACAGTCATGAGAAAGATGTTTGACGAGGGAAAGCACAAGCTGGAGCAGAACGTTCCTTACTACACCAAACCCTGCCAACAGACTAAGAACGGTTGTATCCGTAAGTTGAACCCCTGCTCGAACTTCGATCTTTGTGATCAATACCTCGGCAACAGAGAGCCATGACTAATCAATATACCTTACGGGAGGAACAGACAAGGATAAATTCTACGCTGAGCAGTGGCAGGCCACTGACCATGTCAATGTTCGGTATGAGGACGAGAAGACGGGCTTCAAATCGTTCCTCAATGTCGGATTCTCCCATGAGGAGGCGGAGAGTCTTGATGGCGACATCTGCGCCGGTATTGCTGGCATTGGTGGCGCCATGGCTGGTGCCATTTCCGCGATTCATCCGATAGCAGGTGTCGGTTTCTCACTTGCTTCTTTTGGCTGCGCTTTTATCTGAGACTTGCAGCGTGCTCTAACGCGACTGGGCTTAGCTACGGCGAAGATGTACATATGAATGGGGACAGTAGATCATCACAAATGTTTGAGAAGACCTGTCAGGCGGCATTGACTACTAATCATTATTAGTTTTGAAGGCACTTGTACTTATGGGCCTGAGCCGCTTTGATTGCCTTCCGAGATCGGTTATCAGATGTAATCCATGAGACTTGTCCGTCCATAGCTTGTTTATTCCCATCAAGCCCATGCGTCAGCAAGAAGACAGGCACTCGTGATGGATGTGCCTTCACATAAACCTCATTCCCTGCTTCGAATTACGCTTCTTCACATTCACCATCCTGGTATTCATCGCCAAAGCCACCATAACTTGCACAATTTACTCGTAGTGCTTCCTCAGACTTACTGACTTTGGATTCCAAAGATAAGATAGTACGGTATGGTGTGTACCACAGCACTCGTCTTCAGCTACTGCCAAGCACCCTTGAATGTGTTCAACTCCGAACTCCGTGACTGCAGCACACGAGTCAACGGGCCCCTTCCCGTCCGTGTTCGTATCCTTTCGGGGAGATAAGATGCCTGATGTCCGTTGAAAGTCAGCCGGCCCCGGCAGGGGGAGGTGGGGCTTGAAAAGCCGAAAAGCCGATCAACACTCTCTATCCAGCGGAATCAAACTCCGATGCATAAACCTCTGCGGAGTTTTTGCGGAGTGGAACCCAAAGTTGTATCAAAGCTGCAGCCAAGTTCGGACGCGGGCCTTTCGCTATCGTCCGGCACGGCAGTCGTCGACGGCTCGGGCCACTGCATGGCAGGAGTCCGTCTAACAAGGGGTTGAGGAGATCGATAGATCTTGCTTGTGACGAGACTGTTTAAGTCTGGAGGAGAACTGTCGGTTTTTCAGACTGTGTGTTCGTCTTTTCATTGAACCTTCCGACGAACTCATACGTGATTCTGTCAACCGTCACAATGCCAGCCTTGAAAGATGCCATCACGTCAAATTTGACATTTGGTTCGGCCATCTTATTCCTCGTCGCTGCTGTAAGTCTGATATCATACAACTGTTCTCCAGATACTAACCCCCATTTCAACAGGGCGTGGTCTACAGAGTCGGCATCGTCATCTACAGGCTCTTCTTCCACCCCCTCGCCAGCTTCCCGGGTCCCAAACTCTACGCCGCATCCCACCTCCCCTTCCTCACACAGAACATGCTCTTGGGCACTTTTACAAAAGACACTGTCAAACTCCACGAAAAATACGGCCCTATCGTCCGCATCTCCCCTAACCGCCTCGCCGTCGACGGCTCCCTCGCCTGGTCCGAAGTCTACTCCAGACGGCCCCATCAACCCGAGTACGAAAAGACAATCGAGGCCTACGGACTACCTGGCCGTATCGGCATCTTCCCAGCCTACCGCGATGACCACCGCCGCCAGCGCCGCCTCATGGCGCACGCCTTCTCCGAGGGCGCGCTCAGCGAGCAGGAGGGCTTCATCAAGCACTACGTCGACCTGCTCATCTCCCGCCTCGGCGAGCAGGCGCGCGAGGGCAACGTCCTCGACATGACGCGCTGGTTCAACTACTTCACCTTCGACGTCATCGGCGAGCTGGCCTTCGGCGACCCCTTCCACTCGCTCGAGAAGAGCAACTACCACCCCTGGGTCGCGATGCTGTTCCAGTCCATCAAGGCGGGCGCCAAGCTCAACTTCCTATCGCAGTACCCCGTCCTGCGCCCGCTGCTCTTCTTCATGATCGACAAGAAGGACATCGAGAAGAAGATCGAGTCGGACAACCTGGCCCGCGAGAAGACGGACAAGAGGCTCGCCCTCGGCTCGGATACGCGCAGGGACTTCATGACGTACATCCTCCGCAACAACAAGGACGGTAAGGGCATGAACCACGAAGAGATCCACGTCAACGCGCGCGCCCTCATCATTGCCGGCAGCGAGACTACGGCCACCGCACTATGCGGTCTCACCTTCCATCTGACGCGCACGCCTGAGGTGTATCGTCTGTTGACGGATGAGATCCGCAATGCGTTTGCCAGCGAGGAGGAGATCGACATGAAGTCCACCGCACGTCTGCAGTACCTACACGCCTGCCTCGAGGAGACGTTGCGAATCTACCCGCCGGCCGCGGAGACGCCTCCCCGTATTTCGCCCGGCGACTACATCGACGGCCGCTTCGTGCCCAAGGGCGTGAGTTCCCACTGGATTATCCTCCCAGAAATAAGAAAAGATCCCTCGCTGACTCTACATTCACAGACTTACATCTCCGTTTACCAATGGGCAACACACCACTCCCCCCGCAACTTCACCGACCCGGACGCTTTCAGGCCCCAGCGCTTCCTCCCCGAGGCCCACCCTCTCCACGAAGCCCGCTATGCCACGGACAACAAGGCGTCCTTCCGCCCCTTCGCTGCCGGCCCGCGCGACTGCATTGGTAAGAACCTCGCCTACGCGGAGATGCGCCTCGTCGTGGCGCGCTTCCTCTGGAACTTTGACGTCGCGCTGGAGCCGGGCCAGGATGACTGGGTTTCATCTCAGGCAGCTTTCAATGTGTACGATAAGGGGCCACTTTTGGTGCGATTGAGGCCCAAGGTGAAGTGAAAGTGGCTGTCTTCGCAAAAGTCGGGGCGGGTTTCCGCCTACAAAGAGGCAAACTATTTTCAAGGCTGGCAGTAGTTATAACTTGAACTGTATACAACCGTTGCTAGTGATAAGTATGCCAACTCTTTTTCGTCGACTGTTTTCGAGGCGTTGCAGAGTCCCTGTAACGCAATGGGCACAAATGGCACTTGTTAAACGAGTAGAAAAAATGAATCCATTAGGGGCGTGTACAATTTAAAGATGTCATCTAATTGTATGTTTATAACGCTTGATTATTCGCATCATGATGGTCCATAAAAGAGAGTATGGGTGAGTCAAACTAAAGGTCTAGTTCGATGATGATCATGAATGAGGAAACCCGGTTTGTGACCGGATTCGCCAGCAGTCTTCGGAAGAATCAACACCAATCATTAACCCCCTGCCGTAATCTGCGGATCTTCGGGCCTAGAGTGCAGCAGGCAGAAGCCGAATTGGTTATGACGACAGATTAGAGACGAGTGTCTGATCAGGCTGTGTCATCCTCATCACCGCCACGAGAGACGGGTAAGCCCAAATTACAAATTGGGCAGAGACTAAGTGATATCATCTAGCACCACAGGGCTTGATTCTAGGAATGCTGTCCCTTCCCGCGCCGATACAACACAGAAAACCTTTGACACATATTTTGGCACTTGTGATACTTAGGATGGACCCCCTGAGCATCACCTCAGCCGCAGTCTCACTCGCCGGTGTTGTGTTCACAGTTGCGACGAAAGTCAAGGAGATTTCAGACACTTTGACCAACGCCCCCCAAGCTATCTGGGACATTGCCGATCAAGTCCTTGTCTTGCAAGCCGTGCTCAAGCAGGTGGAAAGGCTCGTTAAGCGAGACCCAAACTCGGTGGAAAGACTTGAAATTGATGATGTCTTCAAGCTTACCGTCAAGGGATGTCATGCGACACTCTTGTGCATTAGTAAAGAGTATCAAAACATATTCACTCGATTTGATTGGAAAGCCAGGATTTTGGCTCTGTGGAAGCATGGAGAGATGGAGCAGCTTCTCCTCCGACTCGCGAGAAAGAAGGCCGACTTGGGGCTTCTCATTGAGATGCTGAACTTGTGAGCCTCCAGCGTTGCGATGACGATTTTGGTAGTATTTTCTCACAAGTAAGCAGACAGTCAAATTACGACGTCAAAGACGTACTGGCACAGAATCAGCCGACTCTGGACACCGCGAAGCAGGATTTGCGCGAGCTCGTGCCCATCTATCCAAGCTTAGAGAAAGTTATTCTCGAGTCTCTTGACGGAGAAACCGTTGACAGTATTCTCGGAGACAAAGAATCCTTGATGAGCACTACAGTGTTTGAATTCGATGCCGAGCTCCTCAACAATCGCACATACAGAAGACGTTTGGCCGCAAGGGGACTTGCGAAGCAGGACTACGCACAGCCCCCACTAGTTAAGCGTCCAAATTCACTGGATGAAGACGGTGAGTGCGCCAAGGGTAGTTGCTTCGGCTGCATATCTGATGGTCGTCATAGTTAACATTGGAGATAATGATTCGTCTCACTCTCCGAAATCTACAGAAAGCCACGAGACTGAGATGTCGCCCCCAACAACACCACCTCAAACGGAGGTCCCGGAGGCAAAACATGACCCTGTTTTGTTGTTTGAAGAGGTCAATGACCACGGTTCCGAGTACAGCTTGCTTGCAGCCAGGCAGATTATGAAGTCACTCGGTGACTTTGAAAATGATCTTGGGCAGAAAAGCCGTCCTCGAATTCCACTTAATGCTGCTTGGAGACGAGAGAAGATACGGGTTGCTGTTCTTGATACTGGCATAGACATGGAAGACAGTCTTATCAAGACAGGCCTGGAGCTTGAGCAAGTCAAACGTTGTCGAGGTTTTGTTGACGCGCACGAGGATTTTCACGATACGCATGGACACGGGAGGCACATGATCCAGCTGCTACTGGCTCACGCCCAGTCGGCAGAGATATTCGTGGCGAAGATCACTAATGGAAACACCATGGATTATTGTGAGATCGATCGAATCCCGCAGGTTAGTGTCCTCTTCGTCACATTTGCAGAACGCCTCTCACCAGTTCACTTAATATTAACAGGCAATCGATTGGGCCTGCCAAGACATGAAAGTTCACATGATACTCATGCCATTCTCTCTCCCCCGTGGAAGAGACTACGGGCTCGTAGAGAAATCCATACGGGCTGCTACCACCAACGACGTAATAGTATTTGCTCCGGCATCTACCAAAGACGTCGCATGCCGCGAGTTCCCAGCCACCAGGCGGGACGTCGTTTGCGTCCATGCCTGCGATGGCTTCGGCAACAAAGCTTGGTTTGATCCAGACTTCAAAGAAATCGGTAACAACTTTGCATGCCTGGGCTTGGGTGTTATATGTCAACGAGACGGGGTGGAGGTGATCAAGTCTGGAGCAGACTATGCTGCAGCTGTTGCGGTGGCCGTTGCGGCAAACTTGCTGACGGCCTCAAAACATTCCTGCAACATAGGCGAGCACGAGTATATGAGTCTCTGTTCTCATATGGGGATCTCGGAACTGTTTAGCCATCTGTTTCCCCTCAAAGGCGAGTACCACGTGGTGCTGCCTACTGGAGATTTGGGTTTCATGAAGAAATTTGATCGTGCTGTTCGAAATATTGTCGGAGGGGAATAGATCACACTGGTTCACTTTCCCAGACCACAAACGTAACTCCATACTTTCACAACCGATGTTATTAACAGGCGTCAAATCATCAACACTACTATTGGGCACTGATGAAGTTCATGCCACCTTCTGACGCACAACCTCCAAGGCCATCGCAAGCAACATCCCGTCAGCCAAACTCCACAACCACACTACCCACAACGGACCCGCCGCTCACGCCCATCGAGTCATATGCAATTCCCCCTGCGGACCAATCTATCAACATCCGATATGGTGTAGTGGCCAACATGATGCCCTCTCATGTCTGATGCGAGGCTAGGCATAGCCCCGAGTTCGATTCTCGGTTTCGGAACGTTTTTCCATTTTTGCCATTTCTTGCCCACCCATCTTCATCCTGCCACGCCCCATGTATACATGAAAGCCGTCATTCATTCAGTCCTGCTTCCAGTCGACGCCCGCCTTCCCTCTCGCTTGGAAATCTTGACACGAGAGGAACCTGAAGTTTTCGAGGACGGTGGAGTGAAGTCGCGTCTCGCACCAACACCAAATCACATGAGAACACCCCCCAACGAAAGGAAAACCTCACACACCAAACCAGAATCCCGTGACCGAAACACCATGCATCCCCT
>JABGMY010001256.1:0-16382 GCA_014705525.1 Colletotrichum sp. HC292
CCCTGTAAAGTCCCTTCTCCCTTCTTCAGCTTAGAATAGTCAATCGACGGCACCTCTACGTTGAACAAGCCTAGGGGCCAGCCCCTTACAGTCCAACATCGATCCAGGTGCAAAGTCGAAGGTATCGGTCATCGTCATCGGTGCCGGTGGCATGGTGGACTGCGTAAGCAAGCCGGTGGGGGACATGCCCGTTGTCAAGGGGTCCGGCATGATGACGGGATTCGAAGGCGCCATGCAGGCAGCCAGCATGCTAGAGCCGGTAGAAGGGGACGATCCCACCGCTCGTCCTGGTGATGGTTGTTTGCCGCGCGGCTGCGGCCACTCGCACGATCTCCCCTTATCGTTGCAAGTCGAACAGGAGGGTTGCTGACCATCGCATCTTGTCTTTGTGCGATGGCACGGGACGCAGGCTTGTGCTACGCGTGTTGGCGGGGCAGTCGGGCCGTGGAGAACCATATGCCTACGAAGAGTATCTCTATTATGGTGTTTTCCGCGTGTTAGTCTAGATGTTGTTCGGGTTCGGGTCCGTTTCCGACCAACGCGAGAAGGCCTTGGGTGCCGAGCTGGTGCAGCACTTTGACACATTCTCTACAACCACCACCACAACAACAACAACAACAACTGTAGAAGCGATAACTGCATTGACATACCCTCTTGTAAATTTTGTACCACATTATGGGCAGCTAAAAGATGGCGTAGCCGCGTGCTCCTTTTTGTGACGCGTGAGGTGCTCTTTGCGTAGATAGGAGCGGCCGCAGCCGTCATGGTCGCAGGTGAACGGCATTCTGGGCAGCTCCAGCGTACGAAAGGAACAGATCCATCGCACTGGAGAGTTGGTTCCCAATCCAGTTGACTAAAGGATGCGTAGAAAAGGGCCTGGCAGCAGAAGGGGCTCGGTGCATAGAATAGCACCGGTGCACTGGTGCGCTGTGTGTCGAGATGTTCGGACAGGACCTTCGCTTGACTCCGAGACCCCCTGGGAAACTGTGGGGCCGGGGCTAAGCCTCCCGCGGCAGCTGTACGCGCCAAAGCTCGCTAATGATTGGTCTCCCACTCTCCCGGTGCTTATTAACACGCGCTGACTCAGCAAGTAGGATACCGGTTTAGTGGGTCCTGGTGCCCCGGGGCGGGGGCTCCGGACGCCGAGTCTGCTGCCAGTCCGCCGGCGAGCCGGTAGGAGGACCGTTGAACACCACGGAGCTTATGAATGACAGCTTTAGTATCCCCGGACCACGCCGCCGGTGATATAAGAGTCCACCGGGGGATTAGTTGTCGAGATATGGCGTCGACAAGAGGGACAGCAGCACCTCGAATGCCTTCACAGTAAACACAGCAGAGGGCGGCCACAACGAGACAGACATTCCGCTGAAGATTTCGCTTTCTGAGACACCAGCTCCCTTACGCCTCACCTCATAACACACGGCAGGATAATGACTACCCTTAAAAAGATAGCCGTCATCGGTGTAAGTACATACATAGTCCCGTCCACCTGCCACCCACCCCTCACCTGTCTCCCTTTACCTTCCCCTCCGGGCTCCAGCATTGACTAGTGCCCGCACGTGGCAACTAAATAGGGAACGGGCGACCTCGGCCATGTCATCGTCCAGCAGTTGGTTGCCGCCGGCATCTTCGACGTTGCCGTCGTTACCCGAGACTCCCGAGACACACGAGGCAAGATCCCTACGGGCGCCAAGACCGCCGAAGCCGACTACGAGTCCCCAGAGAGCCTAACCGCAGCCTTTCGAGGCTTCGACGCCGTCGTCTGCACTCTGCCAGGCCATCTGGAAGCCTTACTTCTGCGCATTCTCGACGCCGCAATCGCTGCGGGCGTAAGGCGCTTCATTCCCTCAGAGTTTGGCTCAGATCACCGGCAGCCGGCCGCCCACTCCGTCCCTCTCTCCGCGAGCAAGATCAAGGTGGACAACACACATCGGCAGGCCGCCGCAGAGAGCCGCATCGAGTACAATTCCATCTTGGGAGGGCCATGGATTGAGTGGATCATGACTTTTGAGGAGGGCATGAGCATCCCCGAGCGCAAGTTCTTCATCCACGACGGCGGCGACATCCCCTTCGGCCTCACCACGCGAAAGTCATTCGGCGACGCGGTCGCCGGCGCGCTCAGACACCCCGGAGAGACCAAGAACCAGATCTACACGATCGAGGTCATCAGCCTGACTCAAAACCGCGTCCTGCAGCTCGTCAAGGAGGCCCTGCCCGACCTCGAACTTGAGATTGTCCATGTCAACACCAAGGAGCGCTACGAGCGAGGCGTCAAGAAGCTTGTTTCGGGCGTCTTTGACATGTCGGTTGTGGGGGACATAGTTTTGAGATTCGTTTTCGACTCGGAGCTGCAGCTTACGTCCGACACACAGGCCGCCAATGAGTTGCTCGGTGTTGAGAGGATCACCGAGAACCAGTTCAAGGAGCTCGTCAGATCCTTGGCCAACTGAAACTGGGGCCGCCAATGGAACGCAACGTTATGCGTGTGCCTTACGTCGCTGAGAGTAAAATGTCAGTCAAAACTAGGGAAAAATAAAAAACATGTAATAGCGACTAGTATTCATAGAGACCAATTGCAAGGATGAAACTCAAAGAGGTCTGTAAAGATCCGACGGGAGGTTCCACATGAGCCTGGAAAATTTTGGAAACCCGCGGCACTATTGCCTCAAAGCGGACATAAGTCGTTACCCCAAAAACGCCAAGCCAGCGCTACAGCTCTGCCTAAAGGCCTCTAGACCGTTTAATCTGATGCTCTAAAGACCCTCCTAGAGACGGACAAATAGAGTTGCCCACGGCCGCCGGCTATCCACTGGGCCCTCCCCTGTCTCGGGATGTGGGAGGCGTCTCCCGAATTGCCGCAATAGGACATGGCACGGTTGCCTACGATGAAGCTTAAATGAGTAATGAACTCGTTGGCGCCCATCGAAAGAACGGACGGACGGAACCAACAAAAGGACCAGACGAGAACGAGATGCAGCAGGGAGCTTTGACAGCAAGCCTTGCGCAAATCGTCAATGACGATTGGGAAGAAACCAGGAAAAGAGAAACCCCAACGGTCGCGACAAGTCCACTCTTTGGGAGCTCATGGCGATTCCCCATTTCCCACACACAGACGGGATACGGCCCGAAAAGAAAACGAAATGATGACGGCACGAGCCCCCAACGATGCAAAGGGCCCGAACAAACCCAACCCAATCCGCCTAAGCCGGGGACCATCAACGCCATCGGGTTCATGACCAGAGTTGGCACCAGCGCCCCCATCCAAACTTGGGCCGAAGTTCGAACAAACTCAAGCACCACAGCCACACTATTGTTAAGCAGAAACGCTTTCTTGGATTTTCTTTGGATTTGCCGCTCCACGGAGCCGACCACGGGCCCGTCAGAACCAGTCCAATAGGGCCGCTGGCGAGCCTACGTGGCATGGAAGTTTAAAATAGGAAATATCTAGTTCGAGGGCAGGCAACGCAGGTTGGCAAATACCCCCGTCAAATCGCCTCTCCTCTCGTGAAACCGTGCGCCCACGGACGGTCAACGGTCTCGTCGGCAACCACGCCGTCTGATTGGTCAGTAGCCAGGTTTCAACATGTTGTAATGTACAAGTTGGGGTGAAAGAGGGCTAAAAAAAGGTCTTTGCCCTGGAACATTTCTTTATATACACATTCTATAAGGTAAGCCGTACTGTTCGTTGTTCGGGGCTTGTTCCGAACCTGCGCTTGCGCTTCCACCTTCCCGGGTATTGATAGTCCCGGGGGTCTAGTAGCTGTAGCGGAACTGCTTGTTCTCCTTATCAGTCATCGAGGCCCAGACCTCGGGAGCCATGAAGGCATCCTCGGACTGCTGCTTGGCCCCGCGTCTCTTGTTCTCCCAGCGATAGTAGGCGTACAGCGCCAGCGTGACGACGGCGCAGCCGGCCTGGGTGCCCATGACGGCGATCTTGGCCGGGCGGTAGTCGGGGGCGTCGCGGGCCTGGAAGGTCTGCGGGCCGATAATGTTGCCGAGGGAGAAGGATCCGCTGACGATGGCGGCGGCGAAGGCGCGCTTGGTTGCGCCACCAAAGTTGGCGGCGGTCCACTGAAGAATTTTTCCCTGTTAGACGCGCTTCTTTCTTTTCTTCATCTGCCGTGTCTCACTGCGAAACTTCGCGTGTGGAGAGAACGGGAAGAGAAAGGGCTAGGCTAGGCTACTTACGGCGTAGAAGACGGTCAACGGGGCGACAACGGCGTTGACGAGGTAGATGCCCGCGAGGCAGCCGGCGCGGTTGCTGACGGGGAGGAAAGACATCAGAGCGCCACCGATGATGCTGGAAAGCGCAAGATTAGCCAAAGGTTTTCTTATTTTCACCCTTCTTCCTTCCCCCTCCTCTCGAACGATTTTGGTTTGTGACTTACGCTGGGATGATGCAGGCGACGATCCAGGCCCAGCGGTTCGACTGGTAGCGAACACCGTACCCGACGAGGAGCGTGAAGAAGATGCTCACGACACCGGAGGGCATGTTCATCAGGGCGGCGTGCTTGGAGTCGTAGCCCAGGTTGCGGATAAGAGTGGCAGAGTAGGTGGTGACGACACCGCTGGAGACGGAAAGCTGGCGGGGTGTGTTAGCGAGACGAGGAATCTGTCAGGGGTTTGTTTTCGCGGTAACGCACGAGGACAACGGCAATGACCATCAGGTACATCTGAGGGTCCATGAGCGCCTCGAGGATCTGCTTGGGACGGAACTTGCGGCTCTCGATGCCGGTCTGGTTGACGCTGACGTGCTTCAGCAGGGCGACCTTCTCGGTGTCGCTCAGCCAGCGGGCCTTCATCGGGGTGTCCGGGACGAAGAAGAAGGTGGTCAGGCCGATGGTCACGGTGACGCAGCCGAGGACGACGAACATGATGCGCCAGCCGGCGAGGCCGGCGCTGGGGGCGACGTGCTGGAAGCCGTACGAGATGGCGCCGCCCAGGATCTGGCCGAGGCCGAGGCCCAGGTACCAGAAGGAGAAGCGCGGGGCCTGCTCGGACTTGGTGTACCACTGGGAGCTGATGAGCATCAGGGACGGGCCGATGGTCGCCTCGAAGATGCCCAGGAAGACGCGCGAGACGAGCAGGGAGGTGTAGTTGTGCGCGGCGGCACCGCAGGCGGTCGCGGTGCCCCAGAGGATCACGTTGATACCGAGCCATTTCGCGGCGGGAACCATCTGGAGGAAGTAGACTGCGGGGTGTGGGTGTCAGTGCATCCATGATCCCTCTTTGCTTTTCTGAAGCCTTCGCCAGCCACGAGACCACCGCTTCGCGTTTTCTTCTTCCTCAAGCGAGGCGGGGTGAAGGGTCCGGTGGGAAACATACTGTTTGGGATCTCGAAGCACAACAAACCCACGAAGAGGAACGTGGCAATGTTGGAGAAGTCGTTTCCGACCAGCTTGAGGTCCTTGCTGAGGCCCATCACGGCCGCGTACTGTGGTCACTCGTCAGATTACTGTTCTACTCTCAGGAGAGATACGCCTGGATCGCAGAAGCAAAGCGCCCGGGCGGTCCAAGTTGAAGAAGAAGAAGAAGGGGGGTGTCAGACGCACGTTGAGGATGACCTTGTCCAGGAACTGCATCGTGTAGCATCCGAACATGAGGGGCACGATGTGCCAGTCGATCTTGCGGCGGAGCGCATTGATGTCGACCGAGCTGGTGTCGCCGCCGGCCTCGCGGTGGTCGTTGAGGAACTTCCAGGCCGCGTCGACGGAGCCGGAGGAGGAGGCATCGTGGTCGGACGGAGCCGAGCTCACGAGGTCCTTCGGGTTCTTCTCGTCCATGGACATTGGCCTCTTTTTGGGGGGATCTGGAACTAGGGTGTTTTCGAGAAAGATGGTTTAAACGAGAAAATAAAGTGAATTAAAGAAGAAAGCAATATGCAAGCGCAAAGTGGACGAGTGTGACGTGACGCCCTGGAATTACAAGCCTGGTACGACCCAAAAAGCACGATTTGTCTGGTGATCGACGAGGATGGCGCACAGGCTTCCGCTGCGGAGCTGCTGAACACACTTAGAGTTTTGCTGATCAGCGAAAATAAAAAGAGGTGTCAGATGGAAAAGAAAGAAAAGCGACGACGAAGGAGGAACGCTGTCGGCCGAGAAGGGATGGGATGGTGGTAATGAAGAGAGGGAGGAAGAAGCAACGAGGGAGGCCAAGAGCTGATTCGACCGCTCTGATTAATCCTGCAAGTGTAACTGCTACCCCCTGCTTATTTCACGTCGGGCAAGGTGATGTTCCCATTCGATTATGAGTCTGGTTCCAATTCTGGTTCGAGGAGGGCCCAGAGCACGGCGTTGTGGTTCTTGTTGGACATGGAGCTTGGAAGATGCAGCTCACACCAAGCTGCAACTGCAAGCAAGTGCTTTCTACTATTACTACATCCGCCCCCTCGTGTGCAGCATTTTTTCAACATTTCCTTTTAATGTAACCCATCCTGTGCCCTCGAGCCAAGCCTCTAAGCTCCCTGGGAGCTCGTAGTGCCGTACGGCGCAGCTCCCCGATCCCCGCCTGCAGTTTGCAAGGTTTGCACGGTCGGGGGGAGGGGAGGGGATGGGATTGCAGGGTTACGAGGGGGGGACCCTTGATAGCCTTTTCCTCGACCAGGGCCGACCCTTGCCTCGTCACTCTCGCCAACGAGCTCACCCTCACGGTTCACCCTCACCTCACACCCCCCGGCCACCGATGCACGCAACCTGGACCTCCAGTTCGAGAGCCGAGCATCGCCGTCTACGGATGGACGGACGCATAGGATGAGACCAGTGACAAGGTGAATGATGCATCCTCAGCTGAGGAATGGATCCAGGCGTGACGGCGCAGAAAACGAAACGGTGGGAACAAGAAGAACAGTGGCCAGCATCCCCGTCGAGGGCCCCATTGAACGCAGTCCCATTCATATCCGGCCACATCGCAGGTGAGCCTATGATCGAGTGCCAGAGCCAAAGCCAAAGCCATCTGCTCCCATCTCGCCAGACCGGCCCGCTCTCCAGCGTGCGCGCGCGGGGATCCAGGCTGACGCTGGCGACGACGACGAGGAACTATGGTGAAGCGGTCCTGTCCCCATCACGTTCCCCATCCGCAAGGCGGCGCTCTCTGCTGATTCTTATCTCCCCATCCAGGAACGAGGTCCGTAATGTGGCGGCGGCGTTGTCAAGAACGTCCACCTGAGAAACAGTAACGGGTACTGAGCCCACCTGCTGGTCCTGAACAAGAGTCATGACGCAGAATTTCAGCACCTCTTCACAGAAAGACAGCAAAAAAATGAGAGATAAAGTGCTTCAAAGCCGTCTTCTCTGGGCGGGGGCAGTGCGACAGCGACAGACCACGTTCTTGTTGGGGGCGCCTTTTTTAATAACAGCAAGGCGGGCTCCCAAGGACCGCGGACGGGCAGCGCGGTATTTGCTGGACATGCCAAAGTGTCCAATTTATGCTTCCGCCGTCGAACGATATTAATCTTCTGCCCGGGTAAGAGCTTCGACGACATTGTGTCGAGCAGAAACCTTCGCCTCGCCTTGCCTTGCCTTGCCTTGCAGCAGCAGCAAAGAGGGCGGCGGCGGCACAGCAAATAGACGCACCGTTTTGACGGGTTTGACAGATACCGTCCGCTCGTCTGTTCCCGTCCCTCCCCTACCTACTCCTCTCCCTTTCCCTTCTCTCGTCGCAATTGACCAGTCAAGTCCTTCTTTTGGGAGCTTGGAGGTGGTGTGCAGTCACTTTCTTTCTTAATCGGCCGCCATCTTATTTAGCTTTCCAACGTTTCCCATTCTTAGATGCAGCTAGTAAACAGCGACGACCCATGTTCATACGCCGCCGTAGCTCGTTGCACCATCCATCCCCCCTCTACAGGGACCGAAAGCGATACTTTCGTAGCTTAATGTTCTTTTGTCATCCCGGTCTCCTGCCCCTTCGGATGGCACTCCGGACGGCATAATGGAAACCGTGGAAGCTTGAGAAGGGGAAGCAAGAAGCAAAGGTTCGGAAACGAGACATGCGTGTGTGTTCTTGGCGGAGAAGTCTACACCACGCACCCTACCCTTGCCCCGATTCGCCCTCACCGGCGCGCAAAAGAGAAGCGATGCACCTGTGCATTCGCGGCGGGGGCCTCGTTGATCCCCCAAATAAGCACCCAGGCTTCTCGGCTTTTCCAATGCCACCTTGCAGAGGTTAGAGAAGAGGGAATCCACCCGGAGTGGCATCGCTGATTTCCTCCGCGACGCCGTGAATAGGCGGTGCGGGTCCGTTCATTGGCCATGCAAGGCCATGCCAGTCTTGGCCGCGCACGACTCCCGCGGCCTGGCAAAACCCTATCAAATTGTTCGGAATTGGCGTGAAAGATGCATCCTTGCGATAGTTGAGACATTTGAGGATCGACTTTTTTTGTGCTTTGGCAAGGCCACGCCGGTCAGATCAAATCACCTCCCACGACCCAAAAGATCCCTCCATCCATCTCCCCCACCTTACCCTGCCTTACCCCGTCATCGACCACCACCCCCCTCCTCCATCTAAAATGTCGTGACCCAGTCCGTAGCAGACTTGCAAAGGGGCTTACCGAAACTGCGGAAAGGTCGAGCGGGAAGACACCAAAAGCAACACTTGTCACTGGCCCAGCTGCCTTATTCGCGGTGGATAAGGTGATCTCCCAGCCAGCAGCACGCAGAAAGGAGCAGGGCCAGAGGGTAATAAAGATTAAAGCGGCTCCCCCCAAGTCCCCCCGTTCGTTCAAACGCCCTTCGTGGAGCTGAACCGTTCGGCCTCTCCACCGTTGTCTGTTCCCTTGCTTCCCAAAATCTGCAGGCTAGGCTTCTTCTTTACCAGTCAGCCGGCGCCTCCTTCAAAGGTCCCCTTACTTGTTGGCTTGATTTATTCTCCTCTGGCCCCTTCGCTGATTTCTTCGCCGCGTGTTGTTGTCTTGTAAAGTTTGTTACATGTCTTAAAGCCACACAAACTGTGCGGCTCTTCTATCCCGTCGGTTCAGTCTACTGGGTCACAACACGGCACGGCAGCTTACCCGCAGCATATTACGCCATGGGCTGGGTATTGAACGCCACTCCCGAGGTCGAGACCATCTCGCAATGGCCGACCATCATCGCCATCTGCACGGTCTTGTCGGTGCTGTCCGTCCTCATCGTAGGGTCTCGACTGTACATCCGACACACTGCCAGAGGCCTGGCTTCCGATGACTGGATGTCGTTACTATCAGTGGTTTTTGCGCTTGCGTACTCTGGTCTTACCATCGGTCGTGAGTAGCTACACACAGCTGTCAGCGTCACGGACATATCTTCTAACGACCACAGAAACGAGATATGGTCTCGGTTTGCCCATCAAACTCCGCTCCAAAGCGAACTTGGTGCAGTACACACGAATCAACTTTGCCGGCCGCCCCATCTACCAGATTGGGATCAGCTTCTTCAAGATTGCACTCTTGATCAGTTACCTGCGCCTGCTCAAAGGCACCGATCAGAAGAGTTATCGCCGAGTAGTCTGGATGACCATCATTATCGTGTTTCTTGCCCACCTGGGATGCGCGTTTTCCCTCGTTTTCGCATGCACTCCCGTAAGAAGGCTGCATATCACTCGAACAACACATTACTGACATTTTCCGCGACAGGTTGCCAAGTCATGGAACCCGACACTCGCAGGCACATGTCTAGCTCCGGGCCCGTCTTTTACTGCTTATGCCGTGGTCACCATCGTCTCTGACGTCGTCGTGGCCCTCCTCCCCATCCCGGTCCTTCTCAAGCTCAACATCCGCTTGGAGAAGAAGGTCGGCCTCATCGCCATTTTCCTGCTGGGCCTCTTCACGACGCTCTGCTCCATCCTTCGGTACCTCGAAATCAACCGCATCCAGTTTGGCGATGGAAACTCGACAATGCTGGTATTGTGGGGAACCATCGAGTTCAACGTTGGTGTAAGCAAAACTGCCAAGCCCCCCTCTTTTTCTCACAAATCATGATGCTAACGAGCGGCACAGAACATTGTTTCCTCGCTCCCCTTCCTCGCACCCGTGTGCATGAAAAAGGCAAAGGACTACCGCTCAAAGTACTCCGGCGGCTCCTCCCACGGCCGCAGCGGGATGAAGCACGCCGAGCGGTACAAGCTCAGCGACATGAACCACGACAAGAGCGTCTTCGCCTCGGCGAACCACAGCAAGGGCGACAACGGCAGCGAGGAGAACATCCTCCCCGGCAACATCATGAAGTCCGTCACGTACAGCGTCCAGGTCGACGACAGGGTACAAGGCAACGCGTCCACGAGAAGGCGGGATTCGAAAGATGCGGTTTGAGAGTTTTTGGCACGGCAATGATTTGGTTTTTTTTTTACGGTTTAACACAGCGGCTACGGCACACAAAGCATAAAAGATATACATGATAATGTGTAAGGGTAACTACTAGCACAAGAATCGATAGATCTATCTACAAACAGGCGTCTCGGGGGGCCGTTTTGTCATCACTACCATCACGAGTTTCATTTTATGTGAGCGATCACTTCCCATCAGGGGGACTCCAAAGTCCGACCCCAGAGTTGGATCTAGACGAGGGAATCCTCAGCATCACCATCCATCTTCCCGTCAGCGAATGCGACTCTCGATCGGAAATCATCAGCAGTAAAAATAGGGGACATGGACTGCACGGGCTGCTGATCGCTCTCCACCAACAGACTGGGGCACAATTACGTGGCTCATGCTCATGATTCAATCCCCCCTCCAGATCCCACTTTACGAGCGAACAGATGGGGAGTCGAACGATGGGCCAATGCAAATCTTTTCCCACTCTCTCTCTCTCAAATTCCCAAGAATGCGGTGTACGCGATGGGGCCACGGCGATGCACGCACGTCTATTAATCTAAAGTGGTATCCTGAAATCTATCCTTCCTGAAATCTATCTCACTCTTCATCAAAATGAAGCTTCATCTCCCGCTTGCTGAGGAGCGGGCTCGTAGGGCTAATCTTGGGCCAGTCGTGCGCGTCCAGACAGGCCCGCCGCGACGCCAGCACGCCGGGTCGCGCTCTGGCAACGACGGCATCTTCGTAAGCGTCCATGGCCGCCCTGAGCTCCGGGAAGCCGGCGCCGCTGCCCAAGCCCAATCTCGGCGCCACGGCCTCTGCGAAATCCAGGACGTCGAGGATGGCGTGGTTTGCACCCTCGCCTCTGTCTGTGCGTGCCGTCAGCCATCATCCTCGTTAATTTGAGACGAACCCTTTCTCCCGAGGGATCCCACGGGAGAAACCCATCGGGTAGTTTAAGGGGGATGGATGGAAGCAAAAAAAACATGAAAGTTTCAATGCTATAGGGGGCGTTCGGCGACTTACACATTGCCATGGCGTGGAAGGCGTCCCCCATCAACACCGCTCTTCCTGATGAACGAAGGCCCTTTGGCGGGGGATAGTCGAAGAGGTCGAGTTGTTTCACGTCGGTGTCAGCAGGAATGCCGAGTGCAAGGGAGCGAAACGGCTCCGACCAGCCACCGGCGAAGGATCTGATGAGATCGAGTCTGCCGGCGTTGGTCTCCGGGAATCCCGTCGGCTCCGGCTTGCCCAAGAAGCCCGGACGATCCGGCCACGAGATGCACATCTGGCAGCTGTACTTGCCCGAGCTGTCATCGTTATTGCCGGGGGCGTCGAGCACTGCGGTAAAACGCAAAGTTCGTGTTAGTCTTTCTTCCATGCCGCGCGCGCATCCAGAAAGAACATGCTAGGGGGGGGTGGATGGGGGCATTGGGCATAGCTCGAGATCAAGGTTTTCTCCGCCCTTCGATAGCGCGCTGGGGATTTGCGGCCACGGTCAGGGACAGCCCTGCCTCGGCGATACGGTTGATCTCGGATCATCGTCCCTCACCGTCGTCGGGAAACCAGAAGCCAAGAAGAGGAGAGGACGGAATCGAATGCAACGTTGGATGAGAAAAGAATGACAAAGAAAGGGTACTCACTGCTAAGATACAGAAAAGTGTCGTTCTGAGACGACGTCCCTTGCAGGAAGAAGGGATCAAGCTTCCGGATCGGCTCCATCTCTTCGGGGGACAGAAACACTTTGAGGCCAAGAACCCGGACCGGGATCCGGTGCCTCTCGTGATGATCCGGGAAAAGCTGCGTCCGCACTCGGGATGCGCCCCCGTCGCATGCGACGAGCACGCGACCGGCGCACGTCGAGCCGTCCTCGAACGACACGACGACGGAATCCTCCGTTTCCTCGTAGCCAGCGAAGCCCTTCCCCCACTACATTGCAACTTCAGCATCAGGATCGCCGGCATCGATGTTGCGTGTTTGCCGGGGCGAAGAAAAGAGAGAGCCCCATAATCTAAAAAGGTAAAAATCGCGAAATCACACACATACCTGGATATCGATGCCGGTCGCAACAAGCCGACGCAACCGCTCCCTCGTAACCCTGATCCGCAGGCTCTCCGGCGCGCGGGGGCTCGCGCCCTTCAGCTCGCCGGTGCTGAGGTCGAAGAAGGGGAACGCGGAGGCCTCGCCCCTCGCGACGGCGGCGCGGTCGACGTAGGCCTCGGGCAGGCGGGCGACCAGGTCGTCGGGCAGCAGGGACCGCAGGGCCGGCAGCGACCAGTGCAGCGTCAGGCCCCAGCCGACGCCGCGGGTGATGAGGTCCGTGTCGCGCTCGAAGATGCGGAAGGGCACGCCGTTCTTGCGCAGGTGCTGGGCGAGCAGCAGGCCGCTGACACCGGCGCCGATGATGATCACGGGGAGGGGCCCTTGTTGCTGTTGCTGCGCTGAGGAGGCTTGGTCCGCCATGGCTGTTGACGCTTCGGTAACACGGCCCTGTGCTGGTGTTTGACGAATTATGGATTAAAGGTAGGGGGTGGGTGTGTGTTGCTCGGCTGGCAGACCAAGACGTTTTGCTTTTTGATGTGCGGTGCAGATGCAGCGGTAGCAAGCGTAAGCAACAGGGTGAGCAGCTAAGCCAAATGAAACGCAACGGCACCAATGACAAGTTGATGCTGAACTGGAACTGTTGTAATGTATGTTACCTGTGCCGTGGATTAGCAACTGGCGCTCAGCTGCTTGGCTTGGCTGTGCTATGTTGGACTCAGTCACTCAGAAGGCACTTCCGATGCTTGAGAAGGCACTTCCGGTGCTTGTGGACGTCCAATTTCACTCTGCCCAGAGGGCCCCGTTTCTCAACTTATCGAACCACCCCGCTGCTAATGTTGAACCGAAAACTCTAATCCCACTTCCCATGCCCTGGACCCCAAGTGGACGAGGACCGCAGAGTCGCCTGATGTCAGGGGTCGTCGACGGCCAGGATCTCCTAGCGAGAGAGACCCTTGGCACGGGAGGATCGCGGAGCACCTCCCCGGCGCCACTGTCCACACCACCCAAGAGACGCCGTCGACGGGTGCTGGCGGCCTAGAGACCCTTACGGCAGCCTCCCGGCGCCATTTCCTTCAGCAACCTCCCCAGGTGGTAACTTCGCCGGTAAGGCAGAGCGGGAGCGGGAGGGAAGGGAAGCGGAGGGCGTCCTCGTCGGCTAGTGATCTCTGTCGTATTTCGAGGTCTGTGCAACCGACAGAGCGCGGCGGTGGGATGCCGCAACCACACTACGATCTGATAGACAGCATTGATATCTGTCAACCCGTCTTTGACGTCTGTCGATGACAACCGATTGACTTTGGGCCTCGATTGCCCATCCAAAGAGGCCTCTCCTGAACAAGTGTCGAGTTGTCCAGACAGAAAAGACGGTTGCGAAACCACACGCTCCTTCGGTCTGGCTCAGCGAGCCGGGGGATGCTGGCCCAGCCAGGACCGCTAATCCTAAAGGGGGTGGAGGTAGCAGGCACGGCCAAAGCAAAAGTTCGCAACTGGGCCCATACGTAATTCCACCGAGAGGAGCCCACAGGGCGAAGAAGAGCGAAAAAAGTGGTCGGATTTCGTGTTGGCGTGGTGGTTTCTCCTCTTTGCAAGTTGCCATTTCTCCTCCCCCAGAGCCACACAAGCTCGCCGGCCTTGCCCTCCAGTCCATTCATGGCTAAGCATTTTCGCGAGTGGATGCTTCTCCGGGAACGCTATGCCGTGACCCAAGCAAAAAAAGGACCAGAAAACTCCACAACCGACTCTTGCTGTAGCGCACCAACCGCGCAGCCAGTCAACGACATTTCCCAAGGATGTTCGCACTCGTTACTCTGTACCAGACCACGAACCCTTTCCTGTCCCTGAATTTCACAAGGGATGCCTTCCCGGCACACAGGCCGCTCTGCCCTCTGAGGCCAACCCATTGGCCCAGTTCACGCCACGCCAGGCCTGGGTTTCGGGGGCCTGAGCATATTCCAGCCTCTTAAACCCGAGATATTGGATGACATTGAAGCTTCCTCTCTGTTCGTTTCTTGGACCCGAGATTGATCCGCGGCCCCTCAAACATGAATCTCACTGTGAGCACGCCAGAACTCCCTCTCGATTCGATCGCGCGAGAAAAGATGCGCCGAAGAGAGTCCCATCGGCCGCAGATCAGACTTTTTTTTTTCTCACTCCCGCAGTCCCTACCGGTCTTCCATACCGAGAAAACACCCCCTGTCGATGGGCCGATGCAGCGCAACGGCGCAGCGAAGCACACCTTCCAGCCTACGTTAGCTGCATCCCCCGCCGGTTCTTTTCGGTGATTTCCCTCTCGCATCGCTGCCATGAATCTGGTAAGGCGTCCGGTTTCCGTGTCATGTAAACGAGGGAAATGCCGCCCGAAACCGTTGCTGGGTTGTAATAGCGTACGGCGCAGCAGCAAAACGGTCGTCGTAAGAACTTTTTTCCTACCTAATTTTTCCGGTCGAAGGCTCGGGATGGAACGTAACGTTGGCGGCGGCGGCACTTGTCGGTCCTTTTTTTGCTTTGGGCTCGATTGATTGTTCCATCAGAGCTACGGTAGAACTTCACACGCCCATCGTTGGCCCAAGGTTCTGACTGTTTTCATTTGACAAGCAAACCATCAGATCGAACCCGTCTATGGGAAATGCTCCGATCACTGACGTTCTGGTTACGAAACTGGTTGCTGCCCGCCCCTGGATCTCCCTTCCCCCCTCAACGACACCGATCGTCTGGATCTTCCAGCGAATGGTGCGGCGGATGCGAGCGATGCGCGCATACTCTTGCGTGCCTCGCTATTTCCCATGTGTTCTGGGTTGCAGATGCAATGCATAGATCACGCCGCACCGAAACCTCGCATCTGCCGACACGAGGGGCCCAGCCAAGATGCCGTAATGCAAGTTCGTTACGGACGCAGTGCACTGCTGTTCACACTGTTGATTCAACGTGGTTCCCGTCTTCAGATCGGGTCCAGATACGAAAATGACAAAGTGTCAAACGCGCAGCCGCTCACTCACATTTCCACTCCGTCGGAGTCCCTCCGCCCGCCCTATCTACCCTATCGCCAAGCAGGAAACCATCATCTCGCGCGCCTCGACTGCCTGATGGCCCCTGAGGCAAGCGACGCAAGCGACGCGAAGCGAAGGGGGCCAGATTCCTACCCTCGAGCCTTGGAAATCTCTGGGAATCTTTTCTCCGGTGGAGTCGTAGGCGAGCGAGCCGGGGGGTGGTGCTGAAGATTTTTGATGACCACCACGCCCTCCCAGGGGCCCCGAGCTGCGCGCAGGGGGGGATGGGCGCGGAGGACCCATCAGGGCTGCGTCGACGAGTGAGAAGTGACAGCATGGGGGCCAGATTCTGTTAGCCCTGTCGATACTACGCAAGCCATGGGCTCTTCATAGAGTTTTGCTCGTCCATGGTACCGATGTTGCTTGCTGTTCAGGAACCTGGGATATTGGTCCGGAGGTCTGGATGAGGTTGTTGGCGCCAGAGGGGGCGATCGAGCGGCGTCGAATAACATCACCATGTCCGGCGGAGAAATAGTGGCGAGCCCCCCGACGGATTGGGGACAGTGGTGCCGCAGCTTCAGGTAAGGAGTCGGGTGTCCGCCGACGGCATGGAAGCATCTTGCTGCCCGTCGTGTGTCGTCCCATGAAGTTGTCCAGACCGTCCAGCCCAGGGTCCTTGCTGCAGAGATGGATTCGTTCCCAATGTCCTGGGTTGTCTTGCATGCAGGAGCAGGCTACTGGTATCAACGGACACGGAGACATGGCGCTTTCAGTGTCATCGGAAAGTAGCTCCGTCCCGGTGAAGTTTTCTCGTTCCCAATCGAGTAGTCAAGAGCCGTCGCGTATGCCTTGCCTAAACGAGCGGTTTTTCCATGGGGCCGTGGACGATGTCTCAAGGAAGAACTTCGGGTCCGACCATGAAGAGCTTGCCTAAGCTAGCGACAGGCTCGGGAGACATGTATGTTTCCGAATGTTACATCATTGTAACAGGCTAGGCCTGTCACATGGGATGCTCTCGGCTATGTTCGGCACTGAGTAAGACATCAAGGGGTAGGAAATCAAGGGATAGG
>JABGMY010001257.1:0-25091 GCA_014705525.1 Colletotrichum sp. HC292
CCAAAATCCCGACTGAATTGAATCACACCAAGCCAGAACAACACACACACACACACACACACACACACCACACCACACCCCAAGAAAAGATCAGCCTGCGTGCGCATCGGCATACCTTGTTCAGCTGTACATCGCCCATCACCGTTTTTACCGCCCCCAACCCCCTTCCCAAAGAAACAAAACATGCAAGGCCCTGTCTCCAGTGTAAATCCATTCGTCCACCACACGCCTGCCTGCCTAACCAGATCCCGCACCAAAAACAAGGAATCACCTCCCCTAACATCCCCAACTGCAGGCCGATCTACACACCAACAACCACTCGTGACATGGAAAAAACAACCGCATTGTCCCCGAACAAACATTTTCACCATTCCCATGCTAAACAGTGTCTCTGTCTCTGTCTCTGTCTTCCAAAAAAAGACACATGCGCAACCGCATATGCCAAATCCGTCACTCCTTACCCACTCATATTTTATCCCATTGGTCGCCCAGACACAGAACAATCACCCAAAACAAGGCCTGCCTGCAGTATGTACATACCAACCACCCAACACCGATTCCAAATGATCATCATCAGCAACCACAACCACAACCACCACAACCACCACCCCTCAATTGGCATGTATGTAAATCACCCACCAAATCGAACCGCTCCCGTATCCCGGAGCTTACTCCGAGTGATCCCCTCCCTCCACCCCACTAGAACCAGCAGGTCTTCCTTCCCTACAACTCTCCCTGTGCTCATGTCCAGCCTGCCCGCCTTGCCCCTCCTCTGGACTACCTGTTGCCCCGCGGGATCTGCGTGGGTTACCTCACTTTTACCCAGCAGCACGCACCACACACACTGGACATACCTACCTTACCTTACCTTACTGACAATAGAACCCCACATCCACTGTGCAGTGCTGTGTGGTGCTGTGTTCCCGCCCCAATCACCCACCACACAAAAAAAATAAAATGTCACGATGGGGAATTCAAAGACACAGGCACAGTCAAGGCAGTCAAATTGTGTGAACCCCAGATGAAATGTTTTGACGAGAAACCACCTCTCTCTCTCTCTCTCTTCCGAGGGAATATAGATTCAGAAAAGGGCGGTCTACAAAGCGCCCAAGCAACTCAACGGGACAAAAAAAAAACCCAAACCGAAATAACGCCCCCTCCCCCCGCTGCAGCCAATCCCCCCTCCCGTTCTATATTGTGAGTCATGATCAAAGACAACTGTTTCCCCAAGCTTTCAACCAATTTGAAACACGCACACACACATACTCAGAGAGACAGATAGACAGCAGTCAGCCAGTCCAGTGATGCCATGCCCAAAACAATGTTTCCGCTACACCGCCCCTTGTTCCATTCTTCGTGCGTCCATGCGGGATATCATCAGCCGTCCGGAATTCTTTTTTTGGTATCCTCCTCTTCCTTCCCGTACCCCCTCCTCCTCCTCCCCGCCTCCGCACCCTCGTAAAAAAGGGAAAAGAAAATATCAATCGTGCCACCCGGGGGAAATGCTGGGGAATCCAAAAAAACAAAACATAAGATAGAACAAAGACGATAGTGATTGGACAAAAATGGAAACGTCAAAAGATGCAGAAGGAAAAAAAACGCCCCTCCAAACAGTGAACGCCAAATCGCGCCTTCGCCAGATGATGCTGCTGGTTCCCTTTGTACGCCACGCAAATGCAGATTTCGTCCTCCGTAGAAGCTTCGGCCCGCCAGGCCGATGATTGCCGATGCGCATGTCTGTCGGCAGAACTGTTGCTGTTGCTGGAGAGATGCAGATGAAATTCAGAGCGGGAAAAAAACAAGACTGTCGTTCGTGGGCGTCATATCCAGGGTGGGATCGCCACTCCCAGATGACAACGTCTCCCCGATCAGGAGCTGTGCAGAGCCCTGAAACCAGTCGCGATGAGATTGCGGGAGCTGTCCTTGGCATCTAATGGTCCGCTCCAGTAAAAGAGCCCCTGTCGAAAGCTGTCAGCGACTTTGTGACCTTTTTTGCAGTTTACGGTCAGGCACATTACCCCCAAGCTCTTTGATTTGCAGAAAGCCGCCTTCATCTTTACCGTGTCGGGGTTGTCGTACGTCACGAAACCGCCGTCGGCCCCCACGCATTGAGCTGCAATGTGCTTCTTGTCCAACACCTCCTTCGTCCCGCGGCGCGGCAGCTGGTTGTAGTCGAACGTGCCGTTGTCCCCGCCAACCCCCTTGAACTTCTGTCCCGGTCCGGCGGCGTGCAGGAAGCTGCGTCCGTAGAGAGGGATGCCGAGGAGGATCTTCTGCGAGGGGAACCCCTGAGAGACGAGATACTGCACCGCCGAGGCTCCCGAGCTCTCATCCTTGCTCAGTGCGTAGAGTTGAGCGTGGTGGCCGCTCCGATGCGTCCATGAGCCTGAAAAATCGTATGCCATCAGGTTGACAAAGTCGAGGTAGTCGGCCGTCCGTCGCAAGTCGATGTACTGAAGGACCGCCCTTCCTGCTGGCAAAGCGGCGGTGAGGAGGTAGTGACTTTCCGGCATATGAAGGCGGACGGCTGCTATCAAGGCGAGAAAGTGGTGACCTTGTTGGGGATCGCAAGGATACTCCCAGACGACTGGTGAGGAGTGGTGAGCTTCGCCTTCCACGCTGCAGAAATAGGTAAAACTTACTATCGATGCCGTCCAAGCCAGATGCGTCCACCAAACCTCTCGCAGACCGAGCAAAGTTGTCTCTGTACAACGTATTCGCGGCGACCGAGGGAAAGACTGCTGCTGAACTACCGCCGCCGATGGATAAGACAACCTGCAAGTGCGGATGTTTCTGCTTTAGGTGCATGAGAGATCCCAGACCGCCTTGCACGCCATCAACTGGTGCGCGGGCATCGGCCCACTCGTCGCTGAGCTACAGTCCGCTGGTCAGTCCGGTCGTGATGCGAGCTGAATTTTGAGAGACTCACAAAGACGCCGCCGTCTGGCGACACGTTCGCAAAGGCGTAATACACATGGTTGATACACCCGTAGTTCATCGCGCCAGGCGTATCCCCTTGGTAGATCCGTTCGTTGGGGAAGTAGACGGCGTTGGTGTACATGACGTTGGAGATGCTAGTCGTTCTGCGCGACTTGCGCGACGACGATGAGGAACTCATTCTGACTCTCGTTGTCATGAAGTGGCGCGTGATGGCGTACAATATGAAAAGTTGGAACAGAAGAGAAGCAACTCAGAGAGTAAGTGCGAGAAGGGGATGGTGGTAAGGACAGTATATGAAGGAAAGGACTTGGACCCAAAGCTGCATGCTGGAGCAATGAGCTGTTCGGTCAGGCAGCAAGCGCGAACCTCTGTGGCCCCAAACAGCATCGAGGTTGTCCTATATATTTGGCTAGACACCACAGTGCAGCAGAGACAAGAAGATGCGACGGTGAGCGAACGTGGGTAGGGTAGCATAAGGTACACTTAAGGTCTTGTCCAAGGCGGTGGAGACGACGGGTATCAAAATTACAAGAGGGTCCAGGATACATACCATCGATGCCACGATGCATGACATAATTGGGCTGGGGTGGGAAGAGGAATCATGGGGGGTGCGCCTCCAGAAGATGCGGTTGCGCTGCGCTTGCAGGGGCGGAGTGATGGTATTGAGACTTTTGTCAAGTCATATATGAGAGATCTCGAAGAGAGGAAGAGAAGGATGTGCGGGAAAGGCGTAGGACGAGCAACGAGACTGCCACTGTGCCTGTGCCACTGAGCCGGCGTGTACCAGACAGAGATTCGGAAACCGGGGAGACACAGACAGGCTACAAATAGAGCAACATGGGCCAAGTACTGGAAGAAGGGCCGCAACAAGATTGCAAGGCCTCGTGGTCGGGCGTGGTCGTCCTTCTGGTGCCGTTGTTTTGATTAGCTTGCTCACCCTGACTCTGCTGCCCGTGAGCTAGGTAGGCGCGAGTCTGTTCTCAACTTCTCTGTTTGAATCCAGCCGTCGGCGACGACCGCCGACCCTTGGCGGCAGTTGACGATCAGGGTTGCAGGGAACAGGAATGATCCCTGCACGCCGCACCGCTACTTTCGCTCCTCTTCCTTTTCTTTTGTTCGTCCACTTTTTTCTGCATCTTCCGAATGATTTCTCCACGCCTGGCCGGCCGTGCATGCAGGTCTTCGCAATGAGGTAGGCAGGGAGCAGGCATTCATTCTCTGGCCAGTGGTCTTGCTTGTGTCGATATGTGCTGGTGATGCTGCTTCAAGACGTGGACACTGTGATTGCCAGCCGCATTTTGTGTCTGTTGTTCACCGACCAATGTAAATGAATCCGTTGGGTCTGCGGCTGTAAGAGACGAATTATCCTGGACGATGCGCCGTGGTCTGTACTGTAACGGCACCCTTGGTAAGTACATACAGTGCCTGTTGTTCATTAGACGTCAGCCAGTCAAGTCTGGCGCAGAAAGGCCTGTTTGCTCCGATGCAGGTCGTCCTGTCCTGACCTCGGACCAAGATAATTGACCAACTTCAGCATGCGTGCGTCAAAAGAGTCGGACCGGTCTCCCGGATATTTGGCAGGAGGAATTTCGCAGCGACATGTTTCCCTGTATTATGACGATCCGAGGATGAAAGGAGCAGGTGAATCATTTTCGAGGGATGCAGGCCTACAAGGCTCGGGATGCGTCAAACCAGCCACAAAGCGACGGTGGGAAATGATGGTTCTCTGAAAGGTGCTTGTGGCTTTGGGCTGTTGACAAGCACGTCCCCTTCTCGACGGGGAAGCTGAACAGAAGATCCGCCGGGTGAGAATTCGCGGCCGCGGCGGTCTGATCTCCAGCAGTTGGTTTGAAGTCGTCGCTAATGGTCGGCACTAGGCGTCGTGGAAAAAGAAAGCGTACCTGGAAAATCCACGAGGTTCTTTCCAGGCTAAGATGGGACGACACACAACTGCCCGAGAAGCAGGAATTCTGCACTGCATTGTCAAACTCTAAAGCAACATTCAGCTCTGCGCTGGCGAATGCTGGCTTGGTCTGATATTCGAACGCTGTTGGTTGTGTTGTCGTTTGCATTCCCAACCTCGTGGGATCAGCTGTAGCTTGTCGGTTGAGCAAGCGGCTGTTGTACTTTGCAGCCAATTTGAGTTGAATGTTACAGACAGTGCTCATCACACTGACGTGAAAATTGTGGATCGATAGGCGAGTAACATGCACAGAGACCCTCATCCGTCCACCCTTTGAGCGGCACAGCGGTATCTGGTGCTTTGGGACGGGTAGATCCCAGCTGATGCGCTGGGAAACTGGGGGAAACTAATGAATCACACACGGACACGCAAGGACCAGCGTCTTCAGGCGGTGAAGTCAAGCGCAGAACAAGCCGGGCTGGGCAAAACATGTCGAGCGAGTTCAAACGAGGTATCCGTACGTGGACAAGATATAGACGGCCGTCTCAGTCGTAGGGTTGACCAGTAGCATAGCCATGCGACTCAGTGGCAGGGAACTGTCCAGTGAGCAGACATGTAGCGGCAGCTTGGCTGCGCGGGGGCCCACCAAAGCGATGGAAACAGCCGACAGACACAGAGGGTCGAGTGGAGGAGACAGTTGCAGGTGACTGCATGCCACGCTGGCAGCACATAGTTGTACATGAAGCGGCCCTGAGGTCTGGGAAATCCGACGATTTGGGAGCATGAGGTCATTGACCGAGGGCCGTCGAGTTGGGTATTGATGAATAGCTGTCGGTCTGCGTGGCGTGACAGTGAATGTGCATTGTAGCATTGTTGACGCATTGTTCGTTGAGGAGCTGAGTTGTCCCGTGATATGTTGGGCCGTCTCTTGTCTCTGGATACGTGGAGGCAGAGCGGGTGTGGCCTTTTTTTTTTTCTTTTCCGCCTCGCCGTCTTGGTCGCATCGGCCCACGAGAAAGAGAGAAGATCCATGGGTGTGTCCCATACTGACTAAGGCAGGTCGATCAACGATGTCCAGCCGAGGGAGAGGACTCGAGCGATGATGGGCTCTATGGCTCCGTGGTGTGTCCATGGGCATCCATCCCATCCCGCGTGGGCACGCCGCACCCTGCCAGTTCTGTAGGCTGTACGTACGAAGATATGCGGGCGTGCTCCGTATGTAAGTAACTTGCAGTAGTCGGTTCCGATGATTGGGCGCCGGTGATGGCTAAGTGGAAGAACCCCAGCAAACTCTAGTCAGTCAGGGTCGATACGCATGGCATGGCATCCTCCTGACTTCTCTGGCGTCCGCATCGGAGCGAGTGATGCGACGTTTTGGAGGGGTCGCGATGCTTGAAAATAGAATTGACTTTTTTCCCGAGTACAAGCTGACGGCTGTCTTTGGAGCCCTTGGAAGGTTGAGAGACGTGGAAGAAACGCGCTAGAACAGCCATGTCGCGCGAAGAAGAGATGAAGGGACAGGCGTGAGATTGGCGGGAGAACAATGGGCGTTGATGACTTGGGTCGGCAGCCGTTGGTCGGCTTTGTGCCTTGATGAAGCAAACGAAGTCCGGTCGAGAAGTGCGGGGTCATTGGAGTCGAGGAGAAAAAAGTCGGACACGGTATGAGAGAAAAGACCAGTAGACGGAGCGGAGACGGCATCTGAGGGGAGGAGCAGCTGCGTGGTGGTGGGTTGAAGAAGCCGAAGGCGGCCCCAGATGCAATGGAAGGGAAAAAGAAAAGAAGAAGAAGAAGTGGAAGTGCATGTCATTCTGCAGCCTTGGCGAGCTAGCTCGAGGTGCTGTTCGTAGGAAGGAAGAGGTGCAAGGACAGGCTCGCTAACAATTGGAATTCATTGTCAACTGAACCCTGAGGTGGGAATGCCAAAAGAACGTGGGTCCTTTCCTGCCCAACTGAGGTAACTTCCACTTTCTGCAAGTCCCCTGCCACACTACCTTGAGGTAGGTACCTAAGGAGGTAAGTGCGAGGGCTGCTTCTTTCCTCCATTTTGCCCGCAAAGGATGGAAGGAGTGGATGAGACTACCTACTCCTTCTGTTAGGAAAGAGGCAAAAGGAATTGGAAGGAACTGGGCACTGTGAAGGGGAGGCACCTACCTACCTTGCTAACGGTAAGGTGCCTTGGGTAGGTCCTTACTTTTGGGAAAGTGATTGCAGTCTGTGCCTTCCAAGCCATGATTTACTGAAATGATTGAACATGTCTTCCCCAAGAACCACAGTGAATTACAATTGCCTATTGTAGGTTCGTTGTGTGTACTCTGCGGCCCGTCCTCACAGACCCGACATCCATTCCCACTTCCCCTGCCCGTGGTCCCTCGCCGTCCATGGCCCCTCCCCGTCACCCACGTACCTACCTACGGCCCGGCCGAAGAACGGGAGGGGTCGTTCAGGGACTTCCCGCGGCCAACCCCTCCGACCCGTGGTGGGATCCTGCCTTGGCGAGGATCGGCCCTGTCAAGTTTTCTCCCTCTAGCACTGGACCCGTGCACATATGCAGCAGCGAACACAACATCACACGCTCATCCTGGGCGCATGTTGGATGATTTCGAGCGTGTCCCAGCTTTGGAGAGACAAAAATGACCTTTTCGAGATATGGCATCGACGATTGGCGTCCTCCGCGTGAAGAAGCAAAAAGCACCCTTGATCTGCGTATTATCCGGGCCACGCAGCTAGCTCTTCGAGTCCCCTCTGCCTCCCAGCCTCCTCTACCGCTTGGTGCTTATTCTCGCCAAATGTAACCAACAGGCTGTAATTGTAATCTACGGACACAGATGCCACACTTAACGAGGCAATCGTCCAACGTCGCTTGACCTGCCAAAGCGGAGTACAACCCCTGTCTACACTTGGTTCACCAACCAATCTCTGATCTCGCTTGATCCTGTTGTTGACCAGCAACCAATCGTGTCGACCAGCATGTTGGAGCATTGCCTGATGTTGGTTCTTGTTCCGAGACTCCTTGCCGTTATATGGGCCTGTCGGTCCGGTCGCAAAGATGACAGGACAGGACGGCACAGCAGGAGGACAATCGAACTGGCTTGGTTCCCCACGATGTTTTCCCCTCTTCCCCTCTCACCATCTCTCCTCACCTCTGGCGCGACAGGATCCCAACTTTGACTGCCCTTTCAATCAAGTCTGAAATTCACCCCGAGTCATCCTACCATAGTTCCACTCCGTTCCGTGTCGATCCCGTCAACGAATCTCGCAACAGGTTAGTTTCCCCTCATTGGCTGCAGTCGCAAACTAACTAATCCTCCGTAGAACCTGGATACCCTCGCTTGGGTTCTAACACAACCCTTTGAGAACGAACTGAGGACCTTGAAAGCACTCGCAAACATGTCTACTGCTGACGCCCAGGCTCCTCAGCACCCCGCTGGGGCCATCGAAGCCGCAGATGAGCCCGTTGACCCAAGTGAATTTGATCCTGTTGAGTGGGACCGATCTTCCACTGATTCGGCCTCACTCACCTCAAGTGTCCTCGATCACGAGTACGAAAATGGGCGTCGCTTTCACAGATTTCGACATGGTCGCTACCCGATGCCCAATGATGAGGATGAGCAGTCTCGTGAGGACACGAAGCATACTTTGATGCTTGAGCTTCTTGTTAGTATCGACTCATGATATGTTTGGCTGCGTCTGCGCCTCTAGAGCTGATGTTCCCCCATTCAGGATGGGCGTCTGTTTCTCGCTCCTCTTGGAGATGACCCTCAAAAGATTATAGACATTGGTACCGGAACTGGTGAGTCTGTTCCGTTGAAGAGAAACCCGTTGCTCCTCGACGTCTAACAAAATCAACCTAGGCAAGTGGGCAATTGAAGGTATTTCCTGGTGAATCCTTCTACAAGACCCATACGCTAACTCGTATGTGGCAGTTGGCGACCTCTATCCGGGTGCATCTGTACTGGGCATTGATCTGTCTCCCATTCAACCTTCTTGGGCCCCTCCAAATGTGAAGTTCATTGTTGACGATGCCGAGGATGAATGGCTGAACGGGGACGATTACGACTTTGTTCATTTCCGTTCCGTAGCCCCGGCTCTCAGGAAGCTCGACTTCGTTCTGGGAGAAGCTTACAAGTGAGCTTTGCAACTAAATGACGCGATCATGCTGCTAACGAAGTGCGTAGCCACATGAAACCCGGTGGTTGGATCGAGCTTCAAGAGTTGCACGGCCAGATTCATTGTGACGATGGCACTATGGCGGATGACGATACACTCAAGGCGTTCTACGAGCTCGTCGTCGAAGCCTTCCAGAATCTTGGCATGGACTTTCATAAGGCGCGGGACCTCCGTCCTCATCTCGAAGCTGCTGGTTTCAAGAACATTCAGTGCGAGATCAAGAAGCTGCCTATAGGAACCTGGCCTAAAAATGGCCTCCACCGTGTCATTGGTGAGTATTCGAAGCAGGCGATCAGTATGGCGGCACCGGCATTCGCGGGTAAGCCATTTGAAGCCATGGGAATCTCGAAGGTAGAATCCCAAGTGTGGTGCGCAACTGTCAAGAAGGACATGGAGGACCTCAGCAAGCATCGTTACTACAACATGTTCTTCTGGTACGCTCAGAAGCCTAAAGATGCCCCTGTGCGGGACAGCGGATCCGGTTCCTCAGGAGAGGATGACGCTTAAGAGCCCAGGTCCAAGTACATCATCGTGTGAGCGCGGCTGCAATAATCCGACGGGAGATGTCAATATACGAAGCTTGAGGTCGAGGTGATCCCCGAACAGTGATGGATGACGGTGGGGCCGTGGTCAATCGCTCAACGATCAGGACGACTAGTTTGAGGATTCGTGCTAGCCCCACTGGAATTTCAGTTCCACTTTGCAATTGATTAATCGTGCGTGCTGAATCTGCAGGGCGAAGCGTCTCGATTCTGAACATGTCTACTTGACTAGTTTGGTGAGAGCATGGAAGGTGGTGTCTGAGAACTTCCAAGTATGCCCCAAGAGCTCCAGAGTGTGAGTGACGGTTCAGTGTTTGCTGACTAATTTTATGGAGTAATTCGCGGAAGCTTCTCAGAGTCCATGCGCGCTTGCGCATCGCAAGCTTCACCTTCCCACACCTAACTCAACCAAGCAACTCCAACCACAGGCAAAGAGTAAGAGGTCACCCAACTACAATTACCCACTTGCATAATTTCGCATTTCACGCAATTTCATTCTCTTGACCTCGAACCTCCACCCTCGCGAAACCACCACGCGACATCAACAAACGAAACCGATCGCATCTCCCATATCAAGACCCAGCGACAATCTCACCTATCACCCAACAGCTCCCCGGAGCTTCCTCCACCTGCCTGACAATGGCAGCTGTAGCCCGCCCCGAGGCAACGCAAATCCTCGCCCACGCCCCGCAAGCGGCGACCTTCTCCTTCACCCCCTTCCTCCGCCAGACCTACCGCCACGAGCTCTCCTCCGACCGCCCGCAATGCAAGTCCTTCCTCGCGGGCCACTGCCCCCTCGGCGCCTCCTGCCCAGACCGTCACTCCTCCTCGCCGTCCTCCTCCAACAACAATAACTCCGGCGGCGGCGGCGGCGGGCCCTCGCTGGTCTGCAAGCACTGGCTGCGCGGCCTCTGCAAGAAGGGCGAGAGCTGCGAGTTCCTGCACGAGTACAACCTGCGCAAGATGCCCGAGTGCAACTTCTTCATGCGCAACGGCTACTGCTCCAACGGCGAGGAGTGCCTCTACCTGCACATCGACCCGCAGTCGAAGCTGCCGCCGTGCCCGCACTACGACAAGGGCTTCTGCCCGCTGGGCCCGCGCTGCAGCAAGAAACACGTGCGTAGGAAGCTGTGCGTCTACTACCTCGTCGGGTTCTGCCCCGAGGGCCCCGGGTGCAAGTTCGGCGCGCACCCGCGGTGGAGGACGGATCTGGAGAAGCCGAGCGTCAAGGTCGAGGGCGAGGACGAGAAGAAGGACGGCGAGCGCGAGGACGGGGAGGCCATGCCGATGCAGCGGATGCGGGATATGCACGAGGACCGCGGCCACGGGGACCGGAGGCACGGCCGCGGAGGAGGCAAGTGGCGCGATCGCGGAAATAGGAGATTCCGAGGGCGTGGTGGTCACTAAGGAGGAGCGCGGCATTGGATGGGAGAAGGGCGTGGGAGAAGGTGTGTTCTATAGAGCTTTTTTTTTTACGGCTTTCCCGCGTGGTGCGTCTTGCCACTGCGCTTGGCTCAATGATACCAAAAGTTTATGAATCATGGGGTTATTTCGAAGACGTTGATGAGCCTGGAGAGGAAGGCCCTACAATTGCAATTTGTTGAACAGTCTATGCTACTACACTGCAGATTCAGAAGTGCGAAAGGCGTGGCGCAATTATACATGAGCTTGTTGCATCATGTGCCGAAAAAATCCCAACATCCTTAATCTGTCTCAACATTTGCAAATAACGTCAAAATAATCCTTGACAGCAGACATCATTCTACTCCCAAGTAAGGGCAAAAAGCAAAAGAAATGCGAGTATGACAGGACTCGAACCTGCAACCACGGCCAACCTGGTAATAGGCACCGGAAGACCGCACGCTAGCCATTGCGCCACATACCCCGTCGATGAATATTAATGCCAAAAGTCTAACTAGGTAGTGTGGGTCTTAGGTGGGTTTGCTTCTTCCCCGCCTGGAAGCGTGCGACAAATCCCTGAAATCCTTCCTTTCAAGTTGTCGCATGCATTCCTCTGCATCACTGCACAGGTTCTCTGAGAAATCTCAACTTCATTTTGCCGCTTTTAGTGTCAGTCGTTGAGGCTTAGCGGTGCTGATCGCGACATGAGCCAGGCTTCGCCTCAAAACGCAGCTGGAGAACACAGGCTCGGTGGAAAGCGCCTTGCTACGCTGAAAAAGAATACATAAGGTCTTTGGGGAAGTCTTGAACCATTCTCCGGGTGTGGCAAGAACCTTGCATGGCCTTGTACAAACACACAAATCCGAGTGTTGTGAGAGCCCCCCCACCTTGGCGATGTACGAAGCAGGTCGAGTCCAGGGAAAAAGATGATTGGAGAGACGGATGGGATATTTCTCATTTTCACGTTCGAGCTACCGATGCCGGGTGATAGCCGTGGCAAATCCAAGGCTTGTAGCGAGATTTGTACGATAGCCGATGCAAACTGAAGGGGTTTTGCCCGATTTTGTGTTGGCTACTGTGCTTCGACTCATTAGAATATCCTGAAGCAGTCCTGAGATATATCAAGCTCTGAGAACAAGATGAAGCCAAAAGCCTGGATGTGTCAGCGCATGACAAAAGGAAAGACCCGTGCGAGGATGAAAACGAGCGACTACCTCATCCCTATCCTCGTTCCACCGTAGGGCTGGGGTTATTGATTATGCTAGAAAGCCATAGAGTATGTGCGTTCGACCGGATGAATGGCTTACGCCTTCGGCCCATGCAACGGAATGTCTGTCTGGACCTTACGTATTAGACCGCGAGGGGCTGAACCCTCTTTGCAACATTTGGCACAACTTTTTCACACGAGCTGCGACGGAAGCCGGGTAAATTATCTCGAGGATAAAACGAACTGGACCACATATCGAATTAGGTGATGGTTCTGCCTCTGTCACTTTCACTGCCTTGGATTTGAGAGATCTTTCCTACTACATTACCCAAAATACCCTGCTTCCGGATTGCCATCATGGCTCAACCACCACGCCTCCCACCCAACGGCTTCGTCGCAGCATTCCGGAAAGCTTGCAATTCCCCAAGCTTCTCAGAATGCTGCAACTTCATCCTCTCCGCCATATTGGCCGGGGCCCTCATCGTTATCGCCCTGACCCGTGCGGAGTATCGCAACTTCGATATGCCTTGTAATCGCTCCGCACTCAAGGACTGCTTCACCCACCAATACCTCTATCGAGAGATCGGACTCTTTCTCCATAACTTGGGCAACATGGGTGCACCGCTCTTCGCTTGTATCCAATTTGTGCCATGCATTCGGCGCGAGTTTCTACTACTCCATCGTCTGAACGGATACTCTGTGCTATGGTTTTCACTTGTGGGCACCATCGGCACCTTGATGATAGCGAGAGGCTTGTTTGGAGGTGGCCTCGACGTTCAGGTCGCCCTCGGGCTCAACGGCATTCTTTTCGTTGGGGCTCTGGTGTTAGCATATGTTCAGATCAAAGGGCTCCAGATCGACCAGCACAGGGCCTGGATGATTCGGGCATGGTTCTACGTACGTTTGATCTCTTTCTCTTTCTGAAGAAGCAGGTTGCTAATGCTTTCGGTGAAAAAAGGCGGGCTCCATCATTACGGTCCGTATCATTATGGTCTTTGCCGCTACCATTATCAGCAACATTGGCACGTATTACGCTGCTCGACCTTGTCGTGAGGTCGCATCGGCGATCGGCGATGCAAGCCAGACCGTTGCGCTCTATCCGGATTGTGTGACGTACTTCTCCGGCGCGAACTCAGACCAGCACGTTGTCGTTCACGCTGACATAAACTCCTCATATCCTGTCGAGGCCGCTGTGGCCGCGGGCATGTCGTTTGGTATGGCGATGTGGCTTGCATTGGTGATCCATATGGTTGCCGTTGAGATCTACGTAAGTCGTCGGCCATGCCAGAGAGCGTACGGAAAGGCGTCTGCTAATGCGTTCTTTACAGCTCAGACTTACGCCTGCTGAGGCTGAAAGACTGCGCAATGTGTCGCTCGAGAGACAAGCGGAAGCGGGGATGAAACCGATAGCAAGGAATCCCACTGGTTCATCGAGTATGACGGTAAAGCCAGCCGGGGGCTCTGCGAAGTAACTGATTCAGTGTAACCGCATTCCACGCTGGAGTTCAACGCTCTACAAGGTTAGTTGTAGATCAGACTTCTGCGGCTTCCTCGGCCCTTGAAAGCTACAAGGTATGAACAGAGATGGATGTAAACGAGATGGAATGGATTGTCTGAATCTATGCTACTGTCTTTATGCTGTCGCGTCCACAGGTCATGGTGCTCCAGCATTCTATCAAGCCCAGGTCAATGTCCACTCGGAGGTCCACGCCCCCGTCGAAGTCAACGACTGCAGTCCGTGAATCTTGAGAGCACGAGATGCCGTGTCCAACGACCAGTTCTCACTTGCAAGAACCTGATCGTTCAGAGTCACCGCCGAAATGTCCCGCTTCACTCCCATGATTGTGACATTGCCCAGAGGGTTGGCGTCCTTGTACTTCCCGGACGGACTGGCCTTGAGAACTCCGTCCAAGGCAGTGAGCTATACGTCTGTTAGCTTCCAGTTTAACAAAACGAACTAAAAAGAAACGTACCTCTACAGTCAAAGTGGCCTTCTGCTCCAAGCTCTCGCCATCGTCCACATAAAGATTGCCCTGCGCACCGCCTCCGCTGTCAAGCGCAACTAGGAGCCCCCACGGGTTGGCTCTGCTTTCTGTCGTCGTCTTGCCTGGCTCTTGAGTCGGGATGACATACCCGCCACGGAGATATACAGGAATATGCCCAAGCGGCGCATCGATGGTGACGTTCTGCCCGGAGGTGACTCCAGTAATGGCGGATTGGTTGTACCAGTCATACCAGACGGTGCCCTTACCAACACCAGGGAAGACGCCATTGACCGTGGTCGCCCCCTGCACAAGGCAGGGTGTAACAAGCACAGCCGGCCCCAGCAGGAACTGCCTATCCGCATCCGCCAGCCACGGCTCGTCCGCAAACTCCCACACAAGCGCCTTCATCACCGTATCACCCAGGGTATTCGCCCTGTAAAACGCAGTGTACATGTACGGCAGCAGCGCATAGCGGATGGCCATGGCCCTCTTCGACGCGTCCGCCACGGCGCTCCAGCGGTACGGCTCCTGCGGGATGCCCGCGATGGCGTTGTGGTTCCTGTAGAACGGGAAGAAGGCGCTCAGCTGCATCCAGCGTGCGCACAGCTCCATGTCTGCGTTGCCCGCGAAGCCGCACGTGTCGACGCCGAACATGGGGAAGCCGAAGATGCTGAAGCTCAGCGCCTGCGGGATCGAGAAGAACATGTACGCCCAGAGCGAGTAGTTGTCGCCGCCCCAGTGCCCGGCCCACTTACCCGACCCGGCAAAGGTCGAGCGGCCGATGATGAAGGGGCGCTTGCCGGGGAAGACGGAGAGCAGGGCGTGGTAGGTGGCGTTGAGGATCTGGTGGCCGAAGAGGTTGTGGAAGTCGTACTCTTCGGAGCCGCCGTGATGCGTTGCGTTGGGGGAGACGGCGTGCACGGCGAGGTCTCCGTGGATGTGGTCGATCACGTACGGAGGGTGGTTGACGTTGCGGGCGCCGGGGGTGGGAGTGGTCCGAAGATAAGAGGTCGTCGTGGAGGTTGGCTCCGCATCGTTAACGGCGGTGGATTTGGCAGCCTCGGCCGAAGATGAGAGCGCAGAGATGGACGCGGCTTCGGTGGCGTTGGTCTTCTCGAAGCCTTCGGGATAGGAGTAGTCTTCGTTGCCGGGTTCTCCTGGAAGCTGGAATGGGACGTGGGCAGGGTTCTGGGTGAGGTTCTTGCTTCCGCAGCTGCCCACGCAGAACGAAGCTACTTCGGACATGTCAATCCAGATGCCATCGAAGGCAACCTTCTTGAACCAGGTTTCAAGCTCCGTCTTCCACCAAGCAACTGTCTTGCTCTTACCGAGAACGGCACCAACCCAATCAGGGAAGACTGTGTAGCCGGGCCATACAGCTCCAACATAAAGTGAGCCGTCTGGATTGAGGACAAAGGCGTCTGCGGAAAGGCCGCGGTCATACGTTGGGTAAGCGTCATCTTCCTTCTCAGGGTTTGGAGAGTAAATTGCCGAGTCGACAATCGGAACGAAGTGTTGCCCGTTCTTGTGGAGCTTGTCCAGAAACTTCTCGCCGTCTTCGTATGTCCAACTGTTCTTGTCGTTTTCGAAGTCGCGATACTGGTTCATGTAGTCAATATCGGCTGGTGGTAGGTTAGCACACGGCTCTGGTCCAACTTGGCGACGCAATGCTCACCCCAGATCGTTTCAAGTGGAATCTCAAACTTTGCAAAGTCGTCAATGACCTCCTGCAGGTTGTCCCAACTCGTGTAGCCCCATCTGCATTGATGAAAGCCAAGGGTCCAGTACTGCTGCATGGCGGGGAGTCCGACGGCGCTCTTTTGGTATGAAGTAATGACGTAGTCTGCTGTGGGACCAGCGTAGAAGTAGAGGTCAATCGTTCCACCAAGCGCTCTCCAGGTAATGTTAGACTCTCTCAGCAGGATTTCTTGGCCATGGGCGTTTCTCATAAAGACGCCATGGGTGAACGACTTGTAATTAGCAGTCTTGTCCGTGGGCTCGGCAACGTAGATGAGCTCATCGGAATCAGCATCAGCTTTGTAGTATCGGGTGTCCAGGTATACAGGGTGTGATCCGTAAATGTTTCCATCGATGGGATCGCCGATGTCAGCAGCATAGATAGTTCCTATTATTGTGAGCCAAACAAGTTCAATATCCGGGTGAGCCATCTTACTAGTCAAATTCCTGTTCAACCGAAAGCCGTGGATAACCTCACCAAGTCCATAAAGATTGTAGTTCTTTGGGAGAGGCGAAGCAAACTCAAAGAACTGATCTTCAAAGACCAGCTTGGTCCCCACGGTTGTAAAAAGAACATCTCCAGTGCTCTTCCTCGTCACATTGAAACCAAATGTCGGCGCGTTCGCCCACTTGAACTCCAGGTCGCTGTCTGAACCTATCGACTGAGTCTTCCCATCATTTCCAGGTTTCGGAATCAGCTCCTCGGGAAGAACGAACCACGTGTAGTTGTCCTTGCCGATATGCCTCGGTAGTATCTCGACATGAAGCCGATCTGCCGCCTGGTACTCAACGACGAGCTTCAAGGCTTCGACCTCGTTGCCGTAGACATTGCAAGCCTTCCCGGCGAGGTCGAGATCTGCCGTGAACCCGTGAGAAGTTTCTTGGACATTGGATGCCGTGTAACCGGGGCAGACACCCTGGGGGTCCACCGCCTCTGGGTCGAAAACGTTGGGGATGAGATCAGCACCGATGTCTGAGTCCATGGCCACTGTGAACTGGGCATCGTTGCTGCTGGTCGTGGTCGTTGCCGTGTACGACGAAAGCTGGCGTCCAAATTCGTGTCCGACGTCTGCCACTCTGACGACCGCGCAGAGCCCGAGAACGGCCGCCGCCATGAGGATGATAGGTAGGCGGAGGAACATGTTGCGCTTCTGCTCTTTCACTATCGTCGCGCCTTTCTCGTTCAATATCGGTTGCGTCTGTCGCGAGCTGATCATACGGATGCACTGCGAAAGAACGACGAGCGCCGCGATCCACCATATCAACGATGCACAGAAAGCCGCCATCTCCTCCCCTCTTATACCCTTCCAATCCCCCCAATTGAGCCAGTCGTTCAATGCCATTATGTCGTGGAGTCGTAGCAGCTGCAGAGGAGAGTAGCGATGACCAACGAGAAACTGTCAGTTGTCCTACGAGGAGACAAGATCATATCACCGGCGTGGCATCGAGCGGCCTGACTGCGGTGTAGCCAGAGCTTTCCCCGCACAGACTAGAGAGGAGGTGGTTTGATGGTTTGAGGCGAGGAGGAGCGTCCGGGGTTGGAGCTACAGCTTCTGGGGAAGCTTTGATTTACCGCGAGCTTTGTTCCGTGCAGCTGAAGCAAGGGAGCTAGGAAGAATGCGGGCGATGACGGCATGCGCAGGTGCAGCGTGTTGGGTGTTGAGGTACAGCTGCGTGCGGAGTCTTGCGGAGTTCATGCAGTGGCACACGGCGCGGCTCCGATCCGTCCCATGGGGTGGGTCGATCACCGAAGAAACACCCGAAGATGTGTAAGTGATCTTGCTTATCCTGACTACATCTTTTGACCCGTGAAGTTATCATTGGTCGAATCTAGAGAATCTTCGCTGAAACTGCGATGAGGGGGCATCGTCAGTATGCAAGAGCCTCCCGACCGCGACGGCATCTAGCCAGCATTACCTTGCGGATGCCCAATCCTACTGCTCGTCAGTAGCTTACGTCGCCGGTGCTGCTTCGGTATATTAAGCACTTCTTCATATGCAGCGATGATGCTATCAGAAGAGCCGGCGGGCAAGACAACACCATGGGAGAGGGTGATAGCCCAAATACTTGCGTGACCAGCATCAGGGCTGTATGTCTCATGAACTACGAATCATCCGATGAGGAAATTGAATGAGTCAACTTCATTGTGTCTTCTACGAGGACGATCACTTGGCCCAGAAGGTCTGCGGACTCATGGCCGTGGTGTAAGCAGCGCTGAATGATGCCGTCTCGCCATCAAAATCCGCACATTCATCGACTCATTCGCTCCTTGACACTCAGTGACTCTATCTCGGTGCTATTGACTTGAATTTTATTCAGCCAAAGACTTGAGGATAAGTCCGTTGTTGATGACGGATGATGGAGATTCATCAGAAACCGCATTTTCGAATAGAAGCCACCCATAAAACCAGCGGCTCCCATCATGTCGTCACACACACACTCAATCATGTATGGCAACCGAGAGCCTCAATGGAGAAGCATACTAGAGCACACAATTCGCTGCCGGGATCCAAAAAAACGGTGAAAATATGAGAACTTGATTACCATAGGTATCCTCCTCACAACTTTCGATGGCCTCGACGTCTCAATGACGGTGGTGACGTGACGACGAGGAGAATTAGCACATCCGTCTTAGTACTGCCTTTTCTCTGTCAGACATGTATTTCAGAATTGTGCCCCGGATTCGGTCCAAGGACTGGTTTCGACTGGCTTATAATAGCTCTAAAGACAAATGAAAATCTCGAATATAGAGAGAGATATCCTTCAGTTTGACTCCTTCGGTTACAGAACCACGACACAATCCACCCCATCCTCACACAGGACACCAAGCCACCACCGGCAGCGGCAGTGACATAAGGCCTCTTCAACAACCGCCGATCCTTAAAGCGGCCCTGTCACGGCGTTGCTCTTCTAGACAGAACCCCTCTTGGCTATCCCCAACCAGGTTCCGCTTCGATGAACCTTTCCCCCTTAACCGAGGGGCGACCCGGATGACCCAGACGACGGTTTTCCGAGGCCGCCGTTGCAGTTTGCGATGCCGACGCACGAGACAGGGTTGGAGAGGTCGACGTTGGTGGCCGGTGAGATGTTGATCAGGCCGCCGGCAGGCGGGAAAGGCAGGCCCAGGGCCGTAGCTAGGAAAGCGGAGATGGCGAAGAGTTGGAAATGCATTGTTTTGTTTTGTGGTAAGGACTGACTTGAAACGAATTCTGTGAAAGCTGATTGTAGGGTAGAGGTGGAAAAGTTGGAAGACTTGGGCACACGTTTGCGCGTTGTGTAGTCTTATATACCCAGTCCAACATTCAATGACTCTTAGAGAGAGAGAGACTTAATTGAACAAGACCGAGAAAATCACCGTTTTGAAACTTTTGGACCGAAGTGATTTGCACCGATTCAAATTCTTTTCATCTACGCCGTTGCCTTTACCATGGCCTTCGCCTGTTGAGTACCGGTTCAGCCACCGGCAAATTGCACAGCTTGTTGATAGAGGCGTACTTGGGAACCGAAACACGGAAATGAGGCAGCACTGAGCTTCATCTACCATCAAATCCATCCTCTGAGATATATAATGACTTCTCAAAAAAGTGAAATTAAACAATGGAGGCGCCGCGACATGCCAAAGATCGTCCCGACGGCGTTGGCTCTGGCGGGCCGTGGCGGCGCCGTCATAGTGCTAGCTAGCTGCCGTTGAGGATCCCGCTTGGTTCCCGACGTGTGGCGTTTGTGGAGAAGCACCCTGTATCATTCAGGTTTCCCACTCATTTCCACGATTCAAAAAGTCCTATGGCTCTACGTGGACAGTTACTTTCGTGGTGTCGGGCCAGCTATCCTTGTCCCGGGTCCGAAAAGTGGATCCCGACCGGGCCCGTTGCGGGGATCGCGCGGTTCTGGTGCCGCCGGAAGGCAGGGGAGGGACCCCAGCGCCGCTTCTGAGGCACTCGGAAGCCGTTTGGGATCTCGGGCGTTGATGGTACTCGGATTTTAGGAGTAGACATCCTCCGTTGTGACTGAACAGCCCAGGAAGGTCGGCAGGCTGCCATGGTATCGTCGTCACGGGCATCGCTGGCCCGGGTAGAGATGTGATGCAGTCAACAACATGGGTGTGCTTCTCTTCCGCAAACCCTATCAAACTAGCCTTAGCATGATCCTGTCGTCAAGAACCGATTCCCGCCAACACGGTTTCTTCAGAAATGGTGTCCAACACAGCCTCACGTGTCGACCTGAACACCGCCCAAACACCTTACTCTGCACCAAACCATCCTCATCCAAACACGAGCTTCCTCCCATCCCACCAGGAAGCTCCAAGCAAATCGAAATCCCACGGGCCTTCGGCAACCTTCTCCATCAGGCTAGCAGCCGGAATGTCGTCAGCCCCAAAATTGAACAGAGTGGTGCAAAGGCCAAAAAAGCAGCAGAGACCACACTCACACTGCCCGCCGAAAGGCACCTGTTTCAAACAGCAATGCAATGCGCGCAGCGCAGTGATGTCAAGAAACTCCCGCCCCCCAGGGATCCCTTTCCCCCTCTTTCGGAAACCCTATAGATGAGGCTTTGATAGGTGCGATCAGCCACACCTCCTCTAGACTGGACGCGCGCGCACGACAGGGGTCTTCCCATCTCGACGTGTGACGTCACCGCTGCGGGCAAGCTCACAGCTCTCCCTCTCTCTCGCCTGCCATTGCACTCTCCCATCAGCTCAGGTATTACCAAAACGCCGCAGTACAGACGAGTATATAATTCCACCCGTCAAGCCACTTCCGTCATCATGCATACCTTCCCTGCCTCAATCAGCGCCCATCCTCTAGCTTACACTAATTAATAAAAAGACCCCTAACGGGCCATCGAGCTAAATGACGAACAGTAAGAACGACAGCAAACTCTCAAACGTCCCCATTCTCAACAAACTCACATCCAACTCGAATTCATCGTCGTCCTCGTCTTCCTGGACAGGTTCCTCATCGACTAAAAAGAGTCATCACACACCGCACTACAACTCCACAGACCATCACCACCTCAGAATGCCTGTCGGAAACAACGACCAGAACAACGGCGTCACGGGCGCCGCCAAGTTCGTCACCTCGACGCTGGGCAACACCGTCGGCGGCGTCACGCGTACTGTCGGCAACGTCACCGGCGCCGCGACCAAGGGCGTCGGAGACACCATCACCAGCGCGGGCGGTAGCGCGGGGCGGCCCATCGGCGATGGGCTGGGCAACCTCGGCGGAGGGCTGCAGAATGCGCTGAATTCCGTTGGCAAGGGCGCGGAGGATGCGGGGCAATGGAAGAGGTCGTGAACGGCCGTTGGGATATATTGATCTTGGAAAATTGGGTGAAGGATTCATCAGATTGTGTTATTAGGAGCGCTATCCATCAACTGAAATGACAACTGAAATGATTCATGTCCCTTTTCTATTGAGCTTCTAGAGAAATGTTGATGAGTGAGGTAACGAATGATATTGCGTGACAAACGCTTTATCAAATCTTGATGTGTGAATATAGTATAATGCGGAAAGAACTGGTGATACACATGAGACGTTGATGCAGTTTCATCCACAAGCTCAGCAGACCCGGAGAAGTCTGTAGCCTTTGTCCGCGATGCACTTCACTACGATGACGATCCGGAACTGGCGCAAATTCTACCATTGTTGGTACGCTTCATCGAAATTCCTTCACAACGCGCAACTTGTAAGTTTCCAACTGCTCCTTCGTCATCTTGCTAGGGCCGCCCGCGAACTCGTCAACGCCATTGTTGTTCTTGGGGAACGCAATGACATCCCTGACAGACGATGCGCCGCTCAAGACAGCCACGAAGCGGTCAAACCCGATTGCGAAGCCGGCGTGCGGCGGACACCCGGTGCCGAGGGCCTTCAGCAGATGCGAAAACTCCTTGACCTTGTTCTTGTCCATCTTCAGGATATCTTCAAAGATAAACTTTTGGATCTGGGCGACGTGGATACGCCTGCTGCCACCGCCGAGCTCCACGCCGTTGAGCACGAGGTCGTAGTGGTCTGCCTTGGCCTTGATCGGATCGGTGAAGAGTAGCTCGAAATCCTCTTCCGAGTGCGGCGCCGTGAACGGATGATGGGTGGCGGAGAAGCCTGCCGCACCGCCCTGGCCGCCGACATCACCCTCCTCCGTGAGGGTGAACATTGGGAAGTCGGTGACCCAGAGAAACTTGAAGGAGTTGTCGCGGTCGATGAGCCCCGTCCTGACTGCCTCGTGGTAGAATGCGATTCTGATCTCGCCGAGCTTGGTTGAGCCGCCTCCGCGAGGCTCCTTTTTGCACGCTTGGAAGAAGACAACGTCGCCGTTTTGCAAGTCGGAGAAGCCCGAATCTTCTGGTACGTGTGGCAGAATGCTGTCGATGCCTGCCGGCCCAAGGGAGGAGAACCCGTTCAGAGGCTTGCTGCTATCGAACACCAGGGCCACCGGCCCACCGTCTGGGTTTCTGGAAAGACTGGCGGGCAGGTCGCCCATGAACTTCAGCAGAACCTTTGACACATCGGACTTATCGGCGCCGTCCCGGGGGCTGAACTTCCATGTTTCGACAGCGGGGTCTTTGAGGTCGCTGATCATGCTAATGAAGTGTCGGTCGAGGTGCTCATCGACGCGGCATATCTGAATGGTGTCAGTCAAAGAAAGGCAGGCATGCGTTGAGACTGACCCTGTTCGGTATGCGCAAGTCTGGCTTGTCGGATCCGTAGAGATCCATACAGTCTGTGTACTTCATCCTCATGAACGGCGTCGAAATGGCAGGGTATTCTTGGTAAAGTGGTGTTTGAGAGTCGTCCTTTGCACTGTCTTGGACGCTCTGCTTCCAATCCTGACCATCTTAGTCTTTGAATGGCTTTCGTGTGAGAAGTGATCTGCCTACCTGGAGGGATGACTTTTTGACTGGTGAGAATCCCTTCTTCCCAATATTCATGACATACTGCTCTCGCATGACCTCCCAGGCTCTTCCGACGACGTATTCGACGTCTTCCATAATGTGCTTTCCCGTGGCGAAGGACTTCTCCATGTCAAGCTGTATGGCATGTCAGCCGCGCAGCTCTGTGACTTGGGAGGAGAATACAAACCTGGGTGAACTCGGGCTGGCGGTCAGCACGATGGTCTTCATCGCGGAAGCATCGAGCAAATTGGTAGTAGCCAGACATGCCAGATGCCATCAAGACCTGCTTATATTGCTGGGGACTTTGTGGCAGAGCATATGCATGACCGACCTTCCGCGTTGGCACGATGAATTCCCTGGCACCTTCAGAAGTCGATTTGAACAAGACTGGAGTTTCCACGTCCATATAGTCCCGATCCACCATGGCTTGTGCCAAAGTTGACTTGAGCTGAGCACGGAAGCGCAATCTTTCGCGCAGGTCCTTTTGGAAGCGCAATTGCAGTTGCCGCTTCTCTGGTGGGAAAAGTGTGCCCGGGCCGATGATAATCGTAGGCGGGAAGATGCCAAGGTGTTTAATTGACTCCAAATCCATCTCGAAGTGCGACGTCGTAGAAGCCCCCGTGACGGTGCCCGAAGCAAGGACTGCACTTAAAGGGCGTATTTTGCTCAACTTGCTAACCTCCTCCCGGCCTTTTGCGGCGATCTGGCCTATCCGCTGACCATTGCGTTCCAAGCTGGCGAAGGCCAAATTGCTGCTGACCTTTCGCAGTTTACTGATGTAACCGCTGATGGTGATTTTGGCTCCTATTTGACCCCACGTCTCGGGCTCGGACATGTCAGGAGCGGCAACTGAATGATTCGGTATCAGCCTGTGGACTTCTTTACAGATTGGCATTCTCGCTTACAGCAAGTCTTGAATTCCTCTGAGAGAGCCGTGTGAACATCGTCGGCCTTTGGACTGGCTGTTGATCCAAAGCGAGTCTGCTGAGAGACGGAAAAATGAGAGCTATATGGCTGCTTTGAGAGCGATGTGAGCCCTCGAGTAACAGACTGCGACTGCGACTGCGATACGCGAGGATGCAGGCAGGCCAGGCCCCTCATGCGACAACACTGTCGAAGCATTTCAAAGAGTTGTGAGGGCGTCCAGTAGTATAACGAGAGTCGCCGACGCTGAATTCAAGATTGAGATGTATTTGCGACTAGTAGTACAGTGCTCAAAAAGCTCAATGGCGCAACATGGCTGGTGAAAATCCCTGGCGGGTCAAACGTGACGTTGAATATCGATGAGAAGCTATCGCAGCTCAGCCCGCCGAACCCGCCCAGCCGACATTTTCGCAGCCAACGCGACAGGGTAGGCAGTCGCGCTGCAGGGCACCTTCACCTTGGCAGCTCAGCTGTGTTGCACCTCAGGCAGGAGGCAGGTCCCCACCAAAAAAGTGATTAGCGCGGGGCAGGCTACCCGTATAAAAATTCTCGCGTCGAGCTCCAAAAAATCTCTTTTTTTCCTCTTTATGATTCTTCCATTTCAAAAAAGTGTATGTTTGGTCCGCCCCCCGGTATCACGCCGCACCGCGCACACCGCATCGAAAAACTTTACTGACAACGATTCTGTAGGTGATGAAAGCCGCGCGTGTTTAATATGATGCAGCTCCCGCTGTCCGAGGCATCCAAGCTCTCCCCTTCGGGCGGCTTCAGGGCAAAGGTGTCGAGGGCGGTGGGTGCCATGATCTAGGCGTTCGACACGACCTTGTTACAACATCGGACGCGATGAAAGGCAACTCTGATTTTTATCGAAATGGAAGATTATATGAGGGTTCTGGGGGCTTTCGCACGCAGCAGCAACCGGCAGACCTGTCAGCGCCAAGTGACGCCTCAGGTCCCGTCTGTGTTGACTGGCTGGTGAATGGCACAGTTGCGGTCGGGCGCGTTTTTACGTTTTTTCCGCCGTACATCGGCCGGAGATGGTCGATTGGCTTCAGTTTGCGACACATCGGATGTTCCTACCTTTCGCAGTGGCTGCCGACGGAGCTTACTCTTGTTGGAGAGCTGGGTTGGCTTGGGTGTGGGAGGCACGGATGACGGCAAGTCGAGACTGGGGAAGCCAGCGAGGGAGCGAAATACGAGTCGAGCATTCTGTGTACAGTAGCAATTTGACCTCGTCGGTGCATACACACTGACGGGGAGGACGCCCTGTGCGGGTAGCCAGCAGCAATATCCCAGACTTTTATGAATCACAAAAAAAAAAAGAAGACCGATGTTGGGGAGAAGTAAGATGCGGTACATGTGAAGAGGCGGCCAGCGAACCCCATGTTTCTTG